>NDGN011320044.1:0-14988 GCA_002564285.1 Tympanoctomys barrerae | reverse complement strand
TCAGTAGAGTAAGTGCTTCCCTGGCAAGCACAAGGGCCTGAGTTCAATCCCCGGTTCTGCAAAGGAAAAAAAAAAAAGTAGCTGCTAAATTTTCTATTACAAAACAACGATGTGTTCAGTATAGGCAAAATGTCATGACCTTGTCAATATTTTCTATCTTTGAAAGCCAACATGTGTCCCAACATGTGGGACATGGCCATCAAGGTATGGTAATGCATACACATTGGTTTTCATGGCTAAGATCTAAGGGTATAAGCAGAAAATAGTGCCTTTATGGGTGGTGGGGAATAACCTTCCAGAGAGAAAGCTAACTCTTCTACCCTTTCTTGTTCTTCCTGGCTGGAAAGTAGACATGCGGGCTGGAGTTCAAGCAGCTATTTTGGACTGTGAGATGCAACTTGTACACTCAAGATATTTCTCTGACACCCCCTGTGGAACACCAGCCCAGCCTGCTGCTGGGCTGCCTCATATGAAAGAGGAAACTACCTAAAACACTTTCCCTGCCTCTCCTCTCCCCCATGGTCTTCATATTGTTTTCTGTTTCTTCAGAACAAATACAATTTTAAAATACCATTTATTTGCAATTGATCTATATAAGTGTTGTGGTTTGTGTGTAGTTGTCCCCCCAGAGCCTCATGCAGTCTTGGGGCAGCTTCTGGAATTCATGATTGAGTACTGTGGGTGTGGATGCTGCACCTGCCCTGGGCAGGGAATTTGCATGACAATGTAAGGAGGGTGGAGAAGCCAGCTGCTTGAGCTGCTGCTACCTCTGCCTTTGCTCTCTTGCTCTTTCCTGCCACCATGGAAGGTTGTTCTCTGCCATGCGCCGCTCTGCCTCGGAGCCAGCTGAGTATGGACTGAAACCTCCAGTAGCTGTGAGCTAAATAAACCTTTCCTTCCTTCATTCTGACCATTGTGGTATGAATGAAGAGTAACTGAGATAATAAGAAAGAAACATTCCCATTTTACTGAGTGTGTCACTGAAGCTCCAAGAGGTAAATCACCTGGCCTTAGGCAGAATTCAGTGCCAGATCTGCCTTGTGTCAAAGCTGCTGCTTTTCCCAGTTATTAACTACGGTGAGTTGATCGTGAAGGTCATGGATATTCTGTACTTATGGGCACCAAGACTCGAAAACTCATGTGTTCAGGTGCGCCTGCCTGTTAGGAAAGGGATGAGATGCATCTGCCCTGCTTCCCGGGGCATCCTGCCTCTGAGATAAGGGAAAGCAAAAGACCAAACCTACGGTCTATGTCACTTGCTGGCTTGGAGCCACTTGCCGTTCCTGCCTATTTGGATTCCTGAGCAGAAGTAAAACCTTGATGGATGGCTGTGGTGGCTGGGTATTCAGCCCAGACCTGCTCCGAAAGGCAAATCCATCTTTCCAGTGGATTCCAGGGAACACGAGGAAGTGAAGAGGCTGTGAGAGCTGGTGGGACCAACTGCATCTTCCAGAAGATGCTTGGGCAGCTCCACAGCAGGGTGGGAGAGGATGCTCAGGACAAGAGCAGCTCCTACCTCTAGTGGGTATCAGCTTCCTAGAACACACAAAGTCTGCCGCTCATGGCTCCTGCAATTTTGAGTTTTTCCTGACATCTGGGTCAGGTGGGGCATAGGAGCCTAACCACGGGTATGCCTGAAAATTTCCCAGATAACCGTAGCATGGGCTGTGAGTGCAGAGGCAGGGACCCTGCTGCCCACCAGTCCGAGGGCACAGAACAGAGCATGCCAAGTGAACCACATGCCTTTAAGCTTGGATTTCATCCTCATCAGGCTAATCACCATTATAATCCTATGAAACTTCATTATCGAATTCCCCCTTTACCATTTCCACACGCAGCGCTCGTTTGTTAATAACCAAGATAAAGGTCCATAAAACAATATTGCTCCCATGTAACTTGTCTTTCTCCTCATTCTCAATAAGAATCCAGAATTTCATCAGAGGAATGTAAGCAATTCACCAAGATGTGTCAATTATTTCAAGATGACAGGGATTCGATTCCCAAATTCATCAGTGGGGGCTGAAAATGTATTGGTTCATCAAGCAAAGCACATTTCTGGAAGCGCTCTCACCATTTGGGAATCAAGAAATAATTGCAATACCAACACCTTGACTTTCTAATGGAATTTTTCAAGGAGCTAAAGGGTTCTGACACATCCCTCCACCAACCTACTCGAAAATTTATCTTCTTTGTAAGCTTCTGAAACAACGAAGACACTGATTTTATTTTTCCATTTTACAGAAGAAGAAACTCAAATTCTCAACTTAGAGACTGAGTGACTCATATCAACAAGGCATGCATGCCAGAGGCAAAGAAAATCGAATAACATAACTCACCCTGGGGCTCTAACCACCTAACTACACAGCCTTCAAAACATGGGGCCATGTCCTGAGCTAGCCTCTCAGGCTCCACTGAGCAGAATGAGATAGAATTCCCTTCCCCAAGGAACACGAAGCCCAGCAGAAGAAACAAATATTCACAATAATTTTAAGACAGCATAGAATGTAAAGGAGATGTATGTATCTGAGCATGCAGAGACCAGGTAATCTTCTCTCTGTATTAGTTGGGAAAAAATGGAAGGCCTCCTGCAGGAGGTGACAATTGCCCCTACAGGAGGGTTTTAAAGAATGAGTAGGAGTTTACTTGATGGATAAAATGAAAGAGGGCACTCCAGGCAGGGAAATGTCCTGCGTACAGGCATGGTAGTAAAACAGAATGCTTGAAGATATATGGTAGCTGGCTGGAGCCATATTGCCTGCCCACCACCACCTAATACAGCAGAAAATTTTGTCTTTGTGGAGAAAGATCATGGGTGTTTCAAATAGGCTGGAAAGGGCAGGTGAGACAGCTCAGTGAACCAAAGCCCCGCTCAGGCAAGCTTAGGCAAGCGCAGGGACCGTGGTTCCATCCCAAGCACCACAGGCCAAGATAGCCCCACCCCCAGGGCAGACTGAGACAGCCAGAGTCCAGGTGTTGTGGCACACACCTGTAATCTCAGTGCTGGGGAGACTGAAAACAAGAGGATCACCACAAGTCTGAGCTGCACAGTGAGACCCTGTGCCAAATACACTTAAAAAATAAAATAGGCTGGAAAGTCTTGAAGGGGGACAGAATTTTGAACTGAGTCTTACGGTAGCTAAAGCATGGCTCTGTTTCAGGAAGATCCACCCCGCACTGAGCCAGGCAGGGCCTCGCTGTCCTGGACAATCCTTCTTGCCCTCCAATGCAGCCTCGCAGAGGCCGTTGAGGACCTGGTGGCCCTGTTTGAATCTGGGTAGTTCATCCCCGGCCAGAGCTGTCAGGGCTTCCCAACCTCCACACAGGCACTCTCCTGCTGCCCCCAGCACATGTGGCCACCTTCTCTGGGGCATCCTTAGTAGATGGCAGGACAGGAGATGCAAAGGGGCAGAAAGGATGCTGGCTGGAAGCTTCTCTGCACGGCCCTGGCCTTTCCTCTCTGGGAATCCGCACTCGCTGGCTCCTTTCTCCAGGGGAGGCTTCCTCTTTACTCTTAATCAGGGTTGCACTTCAGACCTTCACAGGGCCTGCTGTGGATTTATGATTTAATTTGTGTGTATGGCATTAAGAAATGATTTCGGGGCTGGTCACTTAAGAAATGATTAAAGACCATCATTTCCAACCCGCATCACTCCCTGGGGGAAGGGAAGTGGTTTGAGACAGAAGGAGGCGTTAATAATATGCTGAGATGGACGTGTGGCAGGGAAGCCAGAGTCACCAGGGGGATGGAGGCAGGGAGGGCAGGCCTGGATGACTCCTTGCTGCAGGCTCTGTACGCGGAGTGTGTGTGTGCGTACGTGCGTGCACACTCACGTGCCAGGAAGTATCTGACACTGCTAAGACACCCCAGTCTGCAGAGCAAGAGGAGCCAGCCACATCAGACATTTGTGATGCTATCTTGGAAGTGACAGGCAGATTCCTTCCACAGCAGGCACAATAAAAACCCAGGCCCAGACACCACTCCTTGGATCTTTACAATTCCGGGGCAGTAAACTTGGGCCTGGATGTGGGTGACTTCACTGTGGCAAAAGAGAACAACAACCAGTAAAGATGCCGCTTTCCACGTGTTGACACAAACTGGACACTCACACGCAGGAGTTCTAAATCACCTTTGACGTCTCTTCTCAGCAACAGCCAAATGTCACACTACCAATTTATGCGGTGTGGTTATGAAGTTCTGAGGCTTTGTAATGAGCTTCAGAAGGCATACTCAGCTTCCCTCCAGGAATTCCTCAAAGCCAGGGCTGTCCTCAGTACCTCGCCGTGCTAATCAATGGAGCTGAGCCTTGGATTAAGACTGCTCCTGGTAGCATGGGTAAGGTTCACCCTGCACAAGCCAGGAGGCAGCCATTCGATGGCAGTGAGACGCCACCCGCGGTGACAATCGGGATACCTCATTTCAGAACCCGTTGTCAAGCCTTTGCTACTTGTGAGGTTACAGACAAGTCCCACTGCAGCCTCGCTGATCCTCAATGGACCTGTCTGTGAGATGGGGACAAGAGGAATATGAACAGCTCTCTCACCTTCGCTCTTAGTGAACACATGCAAGGCTTGATTTTGATATTATTTATGATTCCCACAGCTACGCGCGTGGCCCTGGACAAAAGTCCATCACGCTGAAGGATAAGCTTTCCTTAAGCGTTCATTTTGCACAGCAATAATTACTGAACATACACATTCTAATTTACCTTCTATGACAACTTTCAGTAGAAGACAAGGAGTAAGCACCTGGGCGGGATCACAGAGAGGACCCTGGAAATGACAGCAATGAACCTCAGGCCTCCTTTGCAGCTCGTAGGTGTGACTCACCCTCTGGGCTGCCCTTCTTTCATGGTGAGATGAGTGGTCACACTAGGTCCATGGACCTAAGACCCACCGAGCAGGAGCACTCTTCGGACTCCTCCACCATGCAGCCAATCAGCACACACTTTTATAAGTAAGGGTCCTGGTTGACACAAAGAGCAAAACGCAGACTGTGGCACAAGAAACTCCTTCTCTAGTCTTGCAAAACCCCCTTCAGTTCCATTAGACTAATCTAAGCATGGACATGAGCCTTTCGAGGCTGCAGAACCAGGTAAGCGGAGGCACTCAGGAAGTAAAGGCTGCGGGCACCCAGCACATCGAAGGCAAGGTGGAGACTCAGCTCATCTGGATTTAGGCTTCCTGGAAAGATTTTCCCATTAGCCTGCAGGGTTTCTCCATCAATAATGATATTAGCCATAATGAAGATAAATATTTTGCAATGAACTGTCGCTTTTTCATGTAGGAAAAAGCTATTCAAATTAAAGCCACTTTGGTCTCTCTCATCTTTACATTTGTTTCATTTTCCTGGCATATCTCTGAGCTTTAAAAAAAATCTATTTCTGAAAAAGCAGGCAGAGGGAGAGACATGCAGCGAAGAGTCTACCCACCGCCTAGATAGCTGCCACCACCAACACCCATGGACCTGCCGCTGTCACCTGCTCAGGGAGATGAGGGAGGGGGATGGCGAGCCCTGGAGCCTCATGAAGATGCGAGGCCCCGGGACTGCCCTGGGTTCCCTGAACAGTAAGGAAAGGAGGAAGAAGGGCACGGCTTGTGATGGACTCATTTGGCCTTATGATTATTGTTTTTAATGTGTAGGCTTTAATTAGCTTGACACATGTGGCACTAACTCCTGTGTACTGCACACATAATTAAATCTCTAGTTAGCAAAGTGGGAGAACAGCAGGCGGGAGCATCACTGCCTCCCACCCGCCCCTGCTGGGCTCAGGAGAAAGTGCTCTAAAGACGAAGATTAATCGCCCCACCCCTCCCTCTCCTCCCTCTCCACTCCCCCCCCCCAGCCCAATTGCATGCCACTCCTGCTGGCATCAGAGCCTTCCCCTAGCGGCTTCGGCCTCCCCTGTGCTTTCACCTCTGTCTACAGGATGTCTCCTGTGGATGGCCACAGCACAGACCCCAAAGCTGGTGGTTCCCTAACCACCCTCCCTTCCCATGGCCAACTGTAACACTAAGTCATCTCTATGTTCTAACTACTTTCTAATCTCCTTTCTGCTCCTGGCCTGGTCAGCTTTTCATCTTGCCGCTAGCTCCCTACTTTTTCTGAGTTCTGGTTGCCTCTTCTCCACACCTGCAGGAGAATTCTTATAATTGAGATCTGATGGTGACCTTCTTGGTTTTATTTTTGTTTTGTATGTTGCAGTGCTGGGGACTGAACCTACGGAGTGCTGAGCTTTATATCCCGTCTTTTAAATTTTGAGACAGGACCTAATTAAGTTGCCCAAGCTGGACTCACAGACCTCCTGCCTCCACCTGCTAAGCAGCTGGGATTACAGTATGTGCCATGGCGTCTGGCTGCCCCTCCCGTGGTCTTGATAGGATGATCAGGACCTTGGAGTGGGTATTTCACAGCCTCTGCAGATGTGATAGCTATGGCCAGTAAATCTGTCCAGCTTTGCCCTGCTCCTGCCTTCCCAGTGCTGACTACAGTTTCAAGCCGAGAGAAGCCCAGGCCCTGTGAACATACCAGCTCATGACTACCTGGCTTCCCTTGCTCACCTGTCCCAGCTGTGGGAGGAGCTCCTACCTGCCCACGGGCCATTCTCCTAGAAACACGTCTGGTTCTGCACCTGCTGTAGATCAGCAGGTTCCTCGACTGCAGCCTGTCCGACACAGGAGAAGACCGTCTGCTTCCCTCCAGCCTCCCCCAGCAGCCCACTCCCAGTACCTTGCATGTCTCCACTCGCCAGTGCCTAAGCAGCATTTGCAGACTTGTATAAAAATGGCAAAATATTGAGCATATATAAGACATGTTAAGGGCTCTGAGCTTTAACTTTTCCTCCTATATAACTGTAATAATCTTCGAAGATTTTGCTCATAGATCGCGCTTTCTGTAGTGCCCTTCTATCCCAACTCTAAACCTGGAACGCATCCTTCTGCCTTATGGCCCAGCTCACGTTCCACTCTGCTCATAGCAAATCCCTCATCCCCTTGGCATAAGTGTCTCTTTCCACAATACCTGCTAAGCACCTAAGAGCATGTGGAATCAGGGAGTCCAGGTACACAGTGTTTTACCAGCTATGTGGTGACTACAGGAAAGTCACTAACCTTCTGCAGCCTCAGGCTCTCATACATAAATTAAAAATAGGAGAAGTAGCCAACTCATGAAGCTGTCAAGAATTAAATGTGGCAATCCATATACAGTGATTTGTATAACAAGCACTTAAAAGAGTTAGCTCACAACCACCATCACCAGCAGCAGCAACAGCTGCAGCAGCAGCAGCAGCAGTAGCAGCAGCAGCCAGTGTGTCTCACCAAACTGAAAATACAGGCTCTATCCAAGTTAGTATATACAAGTTCTCATATAGCACAAGTTGGGGTTATTGAATTGGGTTAATTGCAAAGCTATCTTTACATCCACAGTGACTCTTTGGTCTTCTTGTCTGACCGCAGAGATTCTTCAGTCTTCCCAGTGAACCCCGGGCTTCCCCTAGGTTCTTCTTTTCTTTTAAAGAGTCTTTGAGGGGGGCAATAAAGGCTTCCTGTAAGCCTCAGAATCCTGCCTACAATGCCCATCAGTCATGCTGAGGAGAGCCTGCATTTCATGCCTCCAAGTCTGGGCCTTCTGCTCAGATCTCCCCACTCCTGCTGCTGTTCCATCTGCCTCACAGAGGGGCACACTCAGGCTCCTCCTCTGCCTCTCCTTCTTCCTCCCCTGAGCCACACAGCTCTGAGCTTCTGCACACCACAGAAAGGCTAGCCTTTTGTGTTCTCCTACCCTCCTTATGTTGGCCCTGCCTCCACCTCATGTCCATTGCCTTTTTGGCATTAAGGAGGTCACATCCCCACCTGGATGGATTGTCAGCGTCATCACCTGTCATGAACTTCTCAAGCTCACAAGGCTTGGAAATATGATAACTATATTTCCCAGAATTCCAGGCAGGGCATGTGGACTGGAATCTGCTAATGATGGCCGACTCCCACCTACAGGCAGGAAAGAGAAGCAGTAGCTTCGATGCTGCACCCCAGGCAGTAAGAGGAGCAGTTATGAGTTTTGGAGGAGGCCAACTTTTATAGGAACCACCAGGTGTTTGCAACTCATCACCTGCTTCAATACTGGTGGTGACCATGAATATCACCGGCAGCATCTTCCCACTACTGGTCCCTGCAAGTGGCCAATCTGAGAGTGCTAAGTAGCCTGATCTGACCTCTACCTTGTCATCATTCCTTGGAATTTTGCAAGCGTGAGGAACATGGAATCCTACACTACCTGGCTCTTTCTTTTCTCCCTTTCCTTATCTGAATCATCTCCTCGCCTCTCTAGATAAAGACAGGATAGAGACTAGGACTGGAAGATGCCTGTGTGAACCAGAAAAAGCTGGAAGTAAGAGTAACTGTCAACATGGAATGTCCAGTTATAGTCTAGGCACTGTGGTCAATTCTGTACAGAAACTGCATCATTTAATTTTGCAAGCAACACAGCCACCGTCACAATAATAACAGCAAATAAGCATCATGGGCAAAGATTGCTTCTGGTTGAGGAGTTTTTCTAAGGCCCAGTCACACTGTCAAAGTTAATTCTCCAATCGGCCTAGGACATAGGTCCTGTCATTACACCACTTAAGAGATGTAGAGACCAAGTGCAGACTAGGTTAAGTAGCTAGATGGGGCTTGAATGAAGTTTAGGGAAGGTGATTTTGAAAGTTCTGACCAGGCCTTCAGCATTCTCATTGGCTGTCAAATCCAACAGGTACCTATTGTCCCATCACCACAGGCACCCCACTTTCTACACTCCTGCCACACTGCTGGCTCCTCCCCTTGACCAAGGCCACACTCTTCGACCTGTGCAGATTCCTGAGGGCTCTGCCTTTTCCCCATCTCAATCTCCCCTGGGATACTTAGATTAAAGCTATTACCCTTTATCATCAGGAAGGCTTCCTTTTCCCCAGGAATAATTGTTTTTCACACAGATCTGAGTGACCTCATAGCGAGCGGCAGGAATTCTGGCTTTGCTCGGAAAGCATCTGCTCATTTTGCCTCCTGCTCCTCGGCTTCTCTCCTGGGCCCCGCCTTCCCTTTCATAACCTCCACTTCCCACGAACCCTTTTTCTGAGGACAGCGTCCACCTGCCTGGCAGCATCACACTTGGACCAAGCCTTGCAGTGACAGCTCTTCCTACCAAGAAGCGTCTCTTCTTACCCCTCCCATTCCCAGTTCCCATCTTTGCAGGGGACTCCCTGGCTAGGGAGGGATGTGTCACTGTGAGCACACCATGGGGCACTGCTGGAGTGGAGCCCACCCTCCTTGTCTGCAGCAACTCCCAAAGCTGCCCCAAGTATGCAGGATGGCTCTCTGTTACACCAAAGCACTTGTTTCTAAGATGGTGTCCCCCCTCTTCTTCCAGCCCAGGGAACCCTTAAATTGGTTTTGTGTCCTAGGCATCTCTGGATGTATTTCTATGGACTTGGACAGTCACGTTTACCCAGACACTTCAGGCCACCCTCATCTCATATCTTGGAGAAGGGAAAGAGTTGAGGTGACAGATGATAGGACAAGAAGCAGAAGAGGGAAAGGAGGCGAAGCTGCAAGGAAGAGTCAGCCGAATCTCTGGATTCTGCTGCCGGTCTCCAAGAGGGTACACGGGAACAGTAATTAGCGTACACACAGCCACACATGCACAAATTGCAGAACCATTATTTTGTAATTTCCATAACGAGGTCTTTGGAATAATAATCAAGCAGAAGGGAAAAGAAAGGAAAATGGCCCCGAGGGAGCTCGGGATTGTGCCGCAAGGCCCCCTGCCCAGCTTGCCACCATCACATTGAAAAGAATGGCTGGGCTCCAGGAGGCAGAACGCTGATTGAGACTTCCTCCCACCTGGGGTTTCGGAGCACAGCCTTGCAGAGCGTTTGCCCTAATGCGGGGAGAAAATGTGCTGCAGGAGCAGCCTGGAAAAGGCTCCGCACAGCAAGGACAAGAGGAAAACACAGGCCCATTTAGAAAGAGCCACTAGTCCCGTTCGGATGACAGCATGGGACCTGTTTGGCAGCAGATATGGGTCTCCCTGTGGATGAAGGCACGGTCCCTCTCCGGAATGAGGTACAGTCTGTGTGTACCGAGGCACGGTCCCTCTCCGGAATGAGGTATAGTCTGTGTGTACCGAGGCCTGGGTCTCTCTCTGGAATGAGGCACATGCCCCAGACACTTGGGTAGAGGCCCGAGCCTCCCTTTTGGATGAAGGCACGGATTCCACTTAGATGTAGACATCAGTTGCCCCTTGGAGGAAAGCGTGGGTCCTTTTACAGACAGAGGCCTCAGTCTCATGCAGACAGAAGTGTGAGTCCCATTTGGAGTGTGACATGGGTCCCCGTTTGGATGGGACCATGGGTCCCACTGGGATGGAAGGGCTGATCCAGAAGCAGGTTCCCATCATTTTGCAGGCTCAGATCTCTAGGATTCTTTTATTCTAGCCTTCCAGGCCATCACGACCCAAGCTAAATAATTCATTTATCTTTTTATTTATTTATTTATTTATTTATTTATTTATTTATTTATTTTTCGGAACCGGGGATTGAACTCAGGCCCTTGCGCCTGCCAGGGAAGCACTTATTCCACTGAACTATCTCCCCAGCCCCATCATTTTGTTTTTAACAGATGGATTTCATAACTGTTCTGAACTCAGGTGCTATTTGCAGGTTTAGCGTTGTGAAAGTGGATGCTGGAGGAGCTTAGTGTCCACCCACAAAAACGCACCTGTGAAGGACCCCCTCTGAATGTGACTGTGGTTGCCTGAATTACAGCAAGAGAAGCAGATATAGAGAGGGGTTCAATCGGTCAAAATCTGTGAGATAGCAGAGCCCAGAGCAGAGATTGATAAAGGTAGACAGGGCTGAATGCCCATGTTGCTACTATTGGAGGCTACAGCTGTAAGAGGGGTGAGTGTGGCTGGTCTTTTGTGCCACCAGGGCCAGGAAGTTGTGCTTGATGTTTGTCATGCGCAACCTCTCTCCCTTCCCTCCAGGAGACAGAAAACCTGGGGCTGCTTGTGTTCTCAGAATGCCTGTCACAGAGCACATCAGCGTCTTGTTTTACTCTTCCCCAAGCTTGCCACAGTGCTTGTCCTGAAGGTCTCCAGCTTTCTTAGCCAGGGTCATTAAGAGTCTGACCTCTTACCCCATCAGATACACCCTGGCAGGAACCCAGAGGAATGCAGAAATTGGACACCAAATGCTAGGACTACAGTCCAGGCTCTGCTCATAATTGCTTTTCAAACCTAGAATAACTGACTTCACCCTCTGGACCTCAGTTCCACCATCTGCAAAATGGGGTGATAGTAATAGCGCATACTTCAAAGGGTTTTGTGAAGATAAAAGGAATTGATGTTATTATGCACTTTCTTTAGAGTCTACCACATAATAAAATCTCCAAAATTGGACTCGATATCTGAGGAGCTGGCTTATACTCAGAAATAAATGATCAAATTGATAGCAAGGATCAATCTTCAAGGGGAATCAAGAGGATACCTTGATAAAGAAAAATCCAACAGATTCAACTATAAAAGACATTCACTGCTCCTGAGGTTCTTGTTTTGTT
Organism: Tympanoctomys barrerae; assembly: GCA_002564285.1. Lineage (NCBI taxonomy): Eukaryota > Metazoa > Chordata > Mammalia > Rodentia > Octodontidae > Tympanoctomys > Tympanoctomys barrerae. The sequence continues at coordinate 3,396 of NDGN011320044.1, read as the reverse complement.
TGCTGTGTTGTGGCTCCTGCTCTGGTCCCTCCTGTAGGCAACAAGGACATGCCATGCACCTAAGTCATAGTGTCCCCCTCATCCCATATCCCATACATTGTTTCTTCAGTTCCCCTCTCCCTGTCAGTGAGCTTCTACCACATCTTCTCCTCCTGTAGGTTGAGGAGACTTCCAATAAGCATAAATCCAAAATTCCTGAGCTTCAGGGGTATACACTGGAGAGCGGGGCATGCTTGTCAGAGGAACCCCGTTCCAGAGAAATGGAGAGCACAGGGGGCATGGCTGACAGCAGTTATGAGAGCTGTTGTGATGGTGAGGCAGAGGCGAGGCAGCTGAGAGGCACTGAGAGCAGGGGCAGGACCCTGCAGTGTGGGTGAGGGCGAGAACAAGCTTGACAGCGTGAGGTCATGAACTGTGGCCAAAACAGTAAACTTAAGAGTTGCCTAGGACTGCCACAGCTGCAGGGGAAGGCAGGCCCTCAGACTGGGCTCACCTGAGGAACCAGGAGGGCCCTGCCACCTTCCCCAGAGGCTAAGACTTCACACAAGAGGTACCTTGAGACGGGTGCTTATCCTAGATCATTCTTTTGGCAAAGCACATTCTGGAGTCTCTCTTCCTTATTGCTTTTTTTGCTTAGACAGCTTTATAGAGCTATAATGAACATACCATAAAATTTATTGTAAATGTGTAGTTCAATTACTTTTATTAAATTTATAGAGTTGAAAGCCCTCACCATGCTATCATCTTAGAGTTTCCATGATCCCCAGTCACGTCCAGTGCAGTCCCATGACCAGCTCCAACTTCCACACCCAGGCAGGAACTCACCTACTGTTTCTGTAGATTGGCCTTTTCTGGATGTTTCTTGGATCTGTTCGATATCATACCTGACTTCTTTTACTTAACAGAATGTTTCTGAGGATCGTGTATATTGCAGCATGGATTAGAACTGCATTCTCCTACATTAATGAGTACCATTCCATTGCATGGGTATGCATGGATATACCACATTTGTTTATTCATTCACCACTTGGTGAGAAAACATAGTATTTCTCCTTTGGGCTATTCTGAATAGTGTTACTGTGAACATCTGTATGCAAGTCATTTCATGGACATATGTTTTCATTCTCTTGAGTAGAAGCTAGGAGTTGAATTGTCAAATCATATGGTAAATTAATGTTTAATTTAAGAACCTGCCAAACTGTTTTCCAAAGTGGGTGTACAGTTTTACACTCACACTGGTGTTGTACAGGACTTACATTTTTTTGAATTTAAAATTACTAACATTCTAGTTGAGTGTGATGTAGAATATCATTGTGTTTTTGATTTGCATTTCTCTACTGACTAACAATGTTGAGCATCTCTTCAAGTATGCATTAATCATTTGTATATCTTTCTTGCAGAGATGTCTATTCAAAAATATTGCTCATTTTTAAATTGAATTGTTTGACTTCTTACTCATGAATTTGTGCAGTCTTCATAAATTTTAAATATAACTTCCTTATCAGAAACGTGATATGTAAATATTTTCCCCTATGCTAGTGCTACATCTTCTCACTTTCTTATGGTATCTTCTGAAGGACAAAACTTAATTTTGATGGGATCAATCAATGAATGAATCAATCACTCAGTGTTTCTCATAAGGATTGTGACTTTTGGAGTCAAATCTAAGAAATATTTGCCCTAAGAGCACAGTATGTTTTTTCTACTTTTGGTTTTTCCATTCTGACCTGTGACCCCTTTCAACTTAGAATTCAAGTAAAGTATAAGATCAGGGTTTAAGTTTGTTTTGTTTTTGGCATATTTCTATCCAGTTAACTGATACATCCTCTTCATTCCAAATAGATGCCAAGAATCTGCCTCTCAGGATGGTTTTCAGCCATTCATGTGACTCCATTTGTCCATTTCCAGTTGCCACAATTGGAAAGGCAGTCGATACCACGTGCAGATGGCAGAGAGGCATATACCTCCTACAGACAGAAGAGAGGCCCAGCACTACCTGCAGGTGCCATGGGAAAAAAGTCTGTGGCACTCTAACCCCGTGCAAGCACCTTACAGGTGAACACAACACCTCTGTTATGGGTGAGGTCTACACATCCTCTCTAATATCTCAGGGAGTCTAGGGGTTTTTTGGAGGTGGCCCAATATAAAGAGATGGATTCATAGTGCTATGTTGGGATTAAAGGTGCTGGACTAAGGGTGGGTGACTGTTAGATTAGTTCACTGAATGGATTCTCACTACCTTAATTCCTGTAGACTGGACATAACACAAGGGACAGAAAGAGGCTTGACCCCTTCCTGTTGCTTTTGCTGTCTTCTGCCACCATAAACTGTTGCCCCTCCGCCATGTGCTACCTACCTTGGAGCCAGCTGAATATGGACTAAGACCTCTGAAAACTATAAGCTAAGTAAACCTTTCTTCCACTGACTAAGGGTGTTGGGTATTTTGTCATAGTAACAAGAAAAGTCACTAAGACATCCTCCCTTTTAGAATGGCCTACCCATTGCCAACAATAGTGACAAATAAGCACTGGGAAATTGATGGCACAGAGGCAGAATAACAGGCTCCTGTAAACTGTCTTTCTCTTCCTACCATTCTGAGGTTGACAGGAACTGTGGATGATGCCACACAAAACACCCCTCCCCATTTTTATCCAAGTCCTTAGCCCAGAGGACACACAATGCTCTATCAGCTATTGGAAGCCAATGTTAAGAGGCATAAGGAAAACACATTTCTTAGCTAAGATAAGGGTACTACTAACTTCTGGGGTTTTTTTAAGGTTTCAGTTAATGCTTAAAATTTTTTTCTTTGAGTTTTGGAAGAAGTGGAAGAAGAAGGTGCTCGTCAGCCTTTACCTGCACCTACTCAACTATCTCAGGACCAGCTTGAGGCTGAAGAAAAGGCAGGATCTCAGTGATCATGGCAGGCCCCACTGGCTTCCTCCTGAAGAGAACCTCTCTCATATGGATATAGGAAAGGTTGGACACCTCGGTTATTAGAGGATTTTGGAAATGGAAGTGCCTTTCCAGAGATCTATGTGGCCCAGTATCCACTGGATATGGGGTGAAAGAAAAAAATGTCGAATGCATTGGCTATTCAGGTGGATCCTGAAGGAAACATTAAATATGATGCAATTGCTCGACAAAGACAGTCAGAAGACAAGGTCATTTATAGTACATACACTGACCTGGTTCCAAAAGAGGTTATAAATGCAGATGATCCAGGTCTGCAGAGACCCGATGAAGAAGTTATTAAAGAGATAACAGAAAAGACAAGGGTAGCCTTGGAGAAGTCAGTATCACAGAAGGTTGCTGCAGCCATGCCAGTAAGAGCCACTGATAAACTAGCTCCTGCTCAGTACATCCGGTATACACCATCCCAGCAGGGAGTGGCTTTTA
>NDGN011320009.1:0-14091 GCA_002564285.1 Tympanoctomys barrerae | reverse complement strand
TACCTAATCCTTATATTATTACAGCTAAATAAAGCACTTGTAATTTCATATATATATATATATATGATCACATTCATCATAGAGACTTTATACCTATAAAGTTATTTTTTAAATCACTTCCTTCCTTTCAACATCCCTTCCTCTTCTTATTTACAAAACGTTGTTTCTATTTTATCCTTTTTTATCATTTACTTTTCTCTTCCCTTCCTTCCTTTCCCCCCTCACTAGTTTCTCTTCATTTTGAACAATTTCTTCCTATGTCACAATACCTATTATACCCTTGAGTCCTTATTTAACTCTCAATTTCTTTTTTAAAAATATATTTGCTACAGGGTCTGCAGGGCCTACAGGGTCTCACTACACAGATTGGACTCATAGTGATTCTCCTGTTTTCAGCCTCCTAAGTGCTGTGATTATAGGTGTGTGTCACCACAGCCAGTCTCAATCACTGTCTCAGTTTGCCCTGGAGGTGGGGCCGGCATAGCAGGTTGGGGATTGAACCCCAGGCTATGGGCTATGCCTTATTTTATTTTATTTTTTTGAGGTACCGGGGATTGAACTCAGAACCTTACACTTGCCAGGCAAGCGCTCTACTGAGCTATCTCCCTGGCCCCTATGATCTCTGCCTAAGAAGGTGCTTTAGTTCGCTGAGCTATCTTGATTTTAGCTTAGTGCATGATGAGTGACATGGTTCTATTTTAGTTTTTGGCATATGTAAAGCAAGTTTTTCCAGTATAATTAATTAAAGAGACTATCTTTCTTCTAGTGAATGTGCTTGGCTCCTTTGTCAAAGATAAGGTGGGTGAGTGTGCTTGGAGTTGTTCTACATCTTCTGATCCTCAGGTCTGGTTCTTTTCATTGTTTTTACCAGTAGCATCCTGTTTTTAGTCAGTGTCTTCACAGTATAATTTCGGTTTGGGGATTATGCTGCCTCCTACCTTGCCTTAGTCGCCTAGAATTGTTTATGATATTCTAGGTCTCTTGTGATTTCAAATTAACTTTAGGAATGTTTTCTCTACTTCTCTAAGATATTTTGATTGGAAGTGCATTAAATCTGTATAACAATTTTGGGATTATAGTCATTTTCACTATGTTGGTTCTTCCTATCCATGAGCAAAGGATATTCTTTCTATTTTCTGATATTCCCTTAAAGCCTCTTTTCAGAGTAATGTAATTTTCCTTTTTAATGTATTTAGTACAGGGTATATAGGGTCTCATAGTGATTCCCCTTTTTCAGCCTCCCAAGTGCTGGGATTATAGATGCATGCTACCACACCCAGTCTCAATCTCCATCTCAGCATGCCCCATGGGCAGGGCTGGCACGGCATGCTGAGGATCAAATCCTGGCTGCTACACTCTGCCTAGGCATGAGCTTTAGTCCACTGAGCTATCAGGCCAGCCCTGTAATTTTCAATATATAGATATATTACTTCCTTTGTTAGATTAATTCCTAAGTATTTTTTTCAATGCTATTGTGATGGGTGTTTTTCCCTAATTTCTGTCCCATTAAACTTGTTGTCTGTGTAAAGGAATGCTATTGCTTTTTGAGTGTTGACTTTATCCAGCTATGCTACTGAATTAGGTTATTTAATCCACAAGTTTTGGGGTCCTGCATAAAGTATCATATCATCTGCAAATAGTGATAACTTCTTCCTTTCCTATTCTTATTTCCTTTATCTCTTTTCCTTATCTGGTTGCTCTGGCTAATGTTTCCTAAGCTATATTAAATAGGAGAAGTGATAGGGGTCATCCTTTTCTCCTTGATTTTAGAGTGAAGGTTTTTACTTTTTGACTGTTCAGTATGATATTGGTTGTTGATTTGTCATGGATAGTTTTTATCAGATTGGGATAAAGACCATTTATTCTAATTTTCTGTAGGGCTTTTATCATGAATGGACGTTAGAATTTTTCGAATCTTTTTTTTTTCCTGCATCTAGTGAGATGATTGTGGGATTTTTGCTCTTGGCTCTGTTGCTATGGTGTACTGCATTTATTAATTGGCATATGTTCAACCATCCCTGCCTACCTGGGATGAATCCTACTTGGTCATGATGAATAACCTTGATGGTTTTCTGCGTTCTTTTGGCCAGTTTCTTATTAAGGAATTTTGTAAATCTATGTTTACCTTAGTTACTCTTCTCTCGCTGTTGGGACAAATACCTGATACTCAAAATGAAGGAAGGAAAGGTTTATTTAGCTCAAGTTACTGGAGGTTTCATAGTGTAAAACAACCTCAATTACATAGCAAGACCATAGAGCCTTACTTGCTCAAGAGAGAGGGTCAGTACTTCTGTCTTTTCCAAACATCTCCTCTCTGCCCAAGGCGGCCTCAGTCACAGACACTGCTGCCCTGCACTACAAGGTCTGGAAGAGAGGTTGTGTCCAGGATGACTCTCTCCACATCTCCAAAGAGACCACAGCTTGGGGATAGTACCAGATGCCAGAATTTTGTACCAAAAAAGTAGAGTCATTGCTGTGGCTAAACCTGACCATGTGGATTACAAGCTTTTGCAAATGGCTTATGGGAAAAGATAGGAAAGGAGATATTGCCTACAACAGAAGCACTGAAACAACTTTGGCTGTTCAGCAGGGAAGATTCTGCTCAGAGCTCAGAACAGAAGACTGATAGAAAGCCTCCCTGTAAAGACCAAGCTGTGGAGGTTTCTGCTGGGAAGGACTGCATTGGTTGTTGGACTCCAAATCATTTGTGTTATGGCTTGGCAGAAAGTTTGTCTGAATTTTACCCATGTCCAGAGACTTTGCCTGAGACAGATTAAGCATGGCAGATTGACTAAGCTTTCAATAGAAATCTCAAAGCAGCTGAATATTGGGGCAGTGGCATGGCTATTGTTGGGAGCTCTTCATCAGATTTATGCTGAGAATGAAGAGCAAAGGGCCCAGCAGAATGATTTAAAATGTTGTGAGTTTGGCCAGAAAGGAAGCCCCAATAAAGCTGTGAAATGCAAAGATAGAGCTAAGATCTCCATTGTCCAGGGGGAACAGGAGAGTAGAAAAGATGTCCTGAGGGCATCACAGAAAGTGGCAGGTTCTCTCCCTTTGCAGCTTCAGAATCAAAAGGGTGAGGGACTTTTCTTTGAGGAGAAATTTGCAGAACCCCATGTTCTATAATGGAGTCAGTGGCCACACCAGGTGGCAGAATAGAGGCAATGGCCACACCAGACTCCAGAAAGGCACCAACATGGAGAATTTGTTTCTCAAAATCAGAGTCAGAATGCTCAGCAATCCAGGCACTCGACCCCTACAGCTGAGAGGAAGGCCTGGCTACTGCTCCAGCTGGCAGCAGACCTTGGCATCATCCATGTGGTGTTGGTTTTAGATGCATGCAGAGCAGAAGTTCTGAGGTTAGGAAGACTTCCACCTAGATCTCAGAAAATGACCTGGGAAGCCAGACAGTGTGCCCCTGAGAGGGCAATGTCTACAGCTATGAGTGAGAAGCCTATTCAATGGAAACCCCAGAAATTTGGAAAATCCAGGAATATGGATCATCTAAGGGAAACTGGCCTAAAAGAGAAGCCATGAGAGCTACAATCACCAGAAATGCCATAGGACTGGAGCCACATGGAGCTTAGGATTTGCCACAGATTGCTTCAGATGTTCCACATGGAAGTATAGGACTTAACATTTGCCCTGCTGTATTTTGGACTTATTTTGGCCCCAATGGTTTGTATTGTCCTGTGTATACCTTTTGGAATGGGAATGTTTATCTTCTGACTTTGAATGTTGGATGTATTTGACTTTTCATTGGTATAGGGGATCACAGTTGAGTTTGCTTTGGATCTTGGAGGAGACTTGGGACTTGAGCTTTTCAGCAATGCTGAAACTGTTGGGATTTTAACAACTTTTATACATGGACTAAAATACCTTTTGGACAAATGGGATGTACATGAGACTTTGGGGGTCCAAGGATGGAATGTTATGGTTTGAGTCTTATTGTCTTCCCAAAGCCTCATGTAAGTTATGGGGCAGATGTGACTGGAGGAGAAGTGAGTGGCTTGAGGTCTGGGGCCAGAGGACTAGGGTGGAGCTCAAGGGGCAGGGCCAGAGAGGCTCAAACTGTTAAACTGACAGCACGCGCTGCCCCTCAGACCCTCACCCCAATCCCACCCCTGCTGCAGTCTCTCTGAAGGTGTGGAGAGGGTTATCCTGGATATGGTGGCACCCCAGCTCTCCTGCAGACCTTGTAGCATGGGGTGGCAGTGTCTGTGATTGAGGCCACCTTGGGCAGACAGGAGATGTTTGGAGAAGACAAATCTCTCTCCTGAGCAAATAAGGATCAGAGGTCTTGCTACATACTTCAGGGTGTTTTACGCTATGAAACCTCCAACAACTATGAGCTAAATAAACCTTTCCCTCCTTCATTTTGAGTGTCAGGTATCTGTCCCAGTAATGAGAGAAGTGTAGCTAAGATAATGTTCATTAGGGGATTGACCTAGAGGGGGTTTTTGGTTTGGTCCTTTTCTGGTTTGGGTATCAGGATAACACTTACTTCCAAAAATGAGTTTGAAGGTATTACTTTCCTTTCAATTTCATTAAAGAGTCTCATCAACAGTGACATTAGACCTCAAAATTTCTTAAAGAATTAATTTTTGAAGCCATGAGAATCTGGGCTTTCCTCTATTGGTAAGTTTTTGAAATTGCATTTTCATTTACTGATACTGGGTTATCTAGAATTTTTCTATTATCTTGATTCAGTTTTGACAATTCATATATATTAGAAATTTGTCCTTTTTTGTATATTTTTCATGTTATTAGAGTACAGGTTCTCAAGGTAGGTATTGGTGATCTGGATTTCCAGAAATAAAGGTCCATTGTGATTTTATGCTTTCATTCATAATTGCATGAATTTGAGTCTTTTCTTTCTTCTTTTTGATAATATTGGCTGAGAGTTTATCAACTTTAGTTATTTGAAGAAACAATTCTCTGATTCATTGATTGCATTATTTTTTTAGTCTCAATTGCATTATTTTTTGCTCTTATCTTTATTATTTCCTCCCTTGTAAAAATGTTGTATTTGATTTGTTGTTATTTTTCTAGAAGTTTCGTGTTCAGTACTAGGTTGTTTATTTGAGCTTGTTCTGTTTTCCTGATGTGAGAATTCACCACTGTAAATTTCCTTCTTTGGACTATTTTCATTGTGTCCCATAAGTTTCAGTATGTTGTATCAGCTATCATTTAATTGTAGGTACAGTTTAACTTCTTTAATTTCTTGTGCCTACCCATTGGTTGTTCAGGAGGGTGCTATTTAATTTGCACCCTCTTGAACAACCCTCTCAGATGTCTATGCATTTTCTGTGGTTTCCTTAGCCAATGATTTCCAATTTCATCATACTATACTCAATAATATGCATGGGATTATTTCAATTACTTTGCATTTAGATAAGCATGTTCTATGGGATTCAAAATAGACTATTTTGAAGAACATTACATGTGCAGCTGAGAAGAATGTCTACTCTGATGTTCTGGGGTGAAATATTTGTAGACATCTACTGCATTTGTTCACAGGTTTGGTTTAGTTCCAATATTTCTCTTTTGATCAGTTTGGCTTGAAGTTCACATTGTCTTAAAATAGAATAGCTACTCCTGCTTTTTTCTGGATTCCTACTGCATGGAGTATTGTTTCCAATCCTCTGACTTTCAGCCTATGAATTTCTTTTTGAATTAAATGTGTTTCTTGTATGAAACATATTGTTGGATCTTTCTTCTTTTTTAAAATTTTTTATAAAATGTTGTACTAATATTGGATCTTGCTTCTTGATCCATTCTTCCAGTCTATTGCTTTTGATTGGTGAATTTAGACCATTTTTTACATTGGTGGTTGCAATTGACATGTATTGGCTTATTCTTCTCATATTATTTTCCCTTGTTGCTTCCCTGTCTTTCCACTGTTTAGTTGCTTGCCCTGATCATTAGCTTTTTTTGGTGATCTTGGAATTGTGGTCTTATCTTTTTCTTTTCTTTTTGTACCATGGATTGAACTCAAGAACTTGTGCTTGCCAGGCAAGCACTTATGCCACGGAGCTATTTCCACAGCTCCATCCCTTATTTTTTTCGAGACTATACTGCAGTGCATTTTGGAAAGCTGATTTGGGGGGTCATGAATTTCTTCAGTTGTTCTTGTTATGGAATTATTTTATTTCTCTATTAATTCTGAAAGATAGCTTTTCAGGGTACAACAATCTAGATTAGAGGTTGTTTTATTTTAGAGCTTGAAATGCTTCACTTCAAGCTCTCCTTGAGGGGTTTGTGTTGACAAGTCTGCTGTGATTCTAATGGATTTTTCCATTATGTGTTATTTGTATCTTTTCTCTAACCACTCTTAATATTCTGTTCTTCTGCTAAGTTTCTGGAACCTTGATTGTTATATGCCTTGGTGTAGATTTATTTATCAAATTATTATCCATGTTTGAAAAGTTTTCTCCCATTACTTCTGTGAAGAGGGTTTTTATGGTGTTTGCATTATCTCTGGCTTTCTCATTGACTCTTATTAATCTTATGTTGTTCTTCTTTGGTTCATCTTATAGCTGTTGGATTGATTTTTCATAATACCTTGTTATTTTTCAGATATCTTTCTTTTCATGGTAGCTAATCACAACCCTGTATTCTAGATCAGATATTCTATGTTTGCCTTTGTTTATTCTGTTGCATATACTTTCAATGGAATTTTTAATGTCCTGGATATCTTTTGGGATATGTTGCATGACTTCCATTTCTTTCCTATGTTGGACATTTTTTGTTTCCATCATTTCCTAAGCTCTTATAATTTTTTTTCTGTATTTAAGACAGGGTCTACAGGGCCTACAGGGTCTCAATACATAGATTGGGCTCATAGTTATTTTCTGGTTTTCAGCCTCCCAAGCACTGGGATTACAGGCATGTGCCAACCATGCCTAGTCTCAATTGCCATCTCCGTGTGTCCCAGGGATGTATCAAACCCCTGCTGCTGTGCTCTCCCTAAGCAGGCACTTTAGTTTACTGTGCTATCAGACCAGCCCTACTCTTACAATTTTTTAAAAATCTTTGTCTACTGTAATTTTATTGGGCATGCTCCTAATGCTCCTAATTTTTATCATATTTTTTTCCTGAGAGATTATATTTCTTATAGCCACATCATTTGTTTGGTTTCTTTTCTGCTATTGCTATGATTTCTGAATGTTCCAGTGTGTGGCTTCTTATTTTTTCTTCTCATTGTGCCTTGGGTTTATCCTGGGAGGCTCTGGGGTTGCATTTTGCTTCTGCATCTTGTCATTTGCTGTTTTTTATTTTGTTTTATTTTCTGTTAGTGCTTATAGGTTTTTTATGGTATGCTTCTTATGGTAGGTAATTTTATCACTACTGTCAATGTTTCTCTAGGAAATGTCTATTCTTCAGAGATGTCTTCTAGGTGTAAGGGGTACTTGGTCTTTGTATCTATCCCAACAACAAACCCACAAAATTTATTAAGGATAGGAAGTGCAATCTATTTACTCTGCCTTCCAACCTCTCATACTGGACTATGGTGATGGCTATTACCCAAGGAATCATAGGGTTGTCATATGAGGAAGAAAATTTGATGATAACATGTATGACATTCTAGCTAAAGTAATACAAATAGCAATAATAATAGCCCCAAGCACTGCCTAACAACTGACCAACTGGGATAACTATTAATTTGATGCCATTAAGGATAGCAGCAAATTCTACAGTTGTATAATAAAATCCAACATGTACCAGGAACATGCATGCAATGAGTTTCCTCTTCATTGACTGATTTGGCCTGCTGATTTTTGTAGGGTTCCTTAGGAAACAGTATTGCACCACTTCTGAGCCACTGGGGTCATTTTCACTAGTGCCCCTGGTGTTACTGGGTCACTGAGCTACAATTTCTTTTGAGTACAACTGGCAGTGTTGATATTATTGAAAAATATAGTTTGAAACTCTTGCTTGGTATATTTCATCTCCAAAATAGCTTTTAAAAGTATCATTTAGTTGTTGATTTTCCTATATTATTTTCATTATGCGAGTCTCATTAATTTGCACAGCTTTTTGGTAATTCTTCTAGGATTCTAGGATGCAACTGCATGAAGCATTATATTCTGTACCCTCAATTTCTCTGTTGCCAGGCTCTGGAATGTGACCTCATCTTCACCACAATCAGAAGGACACAATGCTTTTAGAGGTTGATAATAACCTCCCTCTGCAAGACCATGAGTGCGTAGTGTCTGCCCAGAATTCTGGTTAGGGCCAGAAATGAAATGAGCCTAGTGGATTGCACGTTAGTGCAAATATTGGTGGTTTTTCATTCTGGACAGTTTGTTTCTTTAACTTATATGTGTGATTAAATGTATTTGTAAAATCACAAGGACAAGCCATGTGTTCACTTATATACATGCTATTAGAATACTTCTGCCCAGACTCTGGGATCTGTTCTTGACGTACTGGGAAGGAGGTGGGAGTCATGAGTGATGAGCCCCTGGATTCTGAGCCTACCTTTTCCAGTGATGGATTGCACAGCATGGGGAAAGTTGACCTCAGACTTTGATCATATGTTTATGAATACATTTTTATTGAGTACCTACTATGTGTCAGATCCTCTCCTAGGGGATTAGGATACAAAGTTCCCTACTCTTATGCCACTGAGTCTTAAGCTGAACTGATATGGTAGCCACTAGCCATGTGTTGCTATGTAAATTTAAATTCATTCAGAGTAATTAAAATTAAACATTCAGTTCTTTAGTTACACACTTCAAATACTTAATAGCTAAATGCTAGTGGCTACTGTATTTAATAGTATAGATACAGAATTTTATGGGCTAAATAACTAATGTAATGCAGCTAGTGACTACTATATTTGATAACATAGATGTAGAAAATATCCATTATCATAGAAATTTCTATTGGGTGATGATATAGAAAAACAGATAAAAATACATAAAGTATAGAATATTAGAAGGTGGTAGATGTTATGGAAAAGAGAAAAGCATAAGAGTGTTGTGAGTAAATAGAGGCAGTTTATAGCATTAAACAAGATGGTCAGAGTAAGTTTTTCTAAGATGTGGAATTTAAACAAACTTGAAGGAGGTGATAGACAACCAAGGAACAGCCCAATGAACAAACCAGGCACCAGGCTATATGAAGAACATTCTTGATGTATTTCAGGAACTAATTGCAAGGAGACCAATGTGGCTGGAGTTGAGTGAGCAAAAGAGAAAGTGGTGAGAAGAAATCAAAGAGTGACTGAGTTGAGAAGATGTAGGGCTCTGAATACTGTTAGCAGGTTTCAGTGGTCTGAAGTAGGGGCTACTGCAAGGTCCTGAGCAAATTGACATGATCTGTCATACTGGATTAGTATCACTCTTATTTCTATATTGAGAACAAAATAAAAAAGAGAAAATGTGAGAAGGCTATTGTGGTAGTCAGCTATGTCCATGGTGTGGCAGCAATGGAAGTGGTGATCCATGGTTGTGTTTTAGACATATTTTGAATGTAGAGCCAATATGATTTCAATAGACTATAAGATTTTTAAAAATTCCAAAGCACTTCAAGGATTTTGGCTAAACTATTTGAATATGGCATGGGCATAAACTGAGATGGAAATATCTGTGACTGGAACATGTATAAGTATAAGTAAGCTATGTACTGTATATCCAGGGAGGGATGTAACACAGATCATGCAGCTAAAAGGAGATATGGGCTGGAGAGATCACTGGGATTCATCAGCTGTAGAGTCCTGGACAGGATGTGGACCACAAAGAAGGTCCAATAGATGCTCACAAAGAAATGGATATATAGAAAAGAAGGTGCACAAGGACAGAATTCTGGCATTTCTATCACTAAGAGGCTGGGTATAAGGAAAAGAAGGAACCAGCAGAGAGTCAATAAAGAGAAGTCAGTACCATTTGAAGAGAGCCCAGGATTGTGGATCCCTAAAGCCAAGTGGAGAAAGTGAAGGAGGGGTGCCTGTCTCACATGCTGCTCAAATATCAAATAATATGCGGATTTGAGGCTAAGCATTGGGTTTAACAAAGTGAATTATGAGTGACCTTGGTAGCTTTAATAGATGGTGAAGGTAGAAAGCCTGATATGCTATGTTTAATAGAGAACTTTAGGGAAGCATGTAGGACTACAAACAAATCTCTAGTGATACTTTGCTACAAAGGAAAAATTTCTTTTAAAGAATTGGCAAATGGAACATCCTTAACATTTTTGGGATCCAGGCCAAAATGGAGGCCTATAAACAGTATTTATAAATACACAAAAGTTGTATATCAAGTTAACAAATTATTAAATAAAAATATTATTTCCATAACAATGACAGATATTCACAAATCCCTGGTAATCCAGAGTCAGATTAGAGTTCTTGGACTTGGAGTACCTGGCTAGGACTTGGTGCAGGGAAAGGACCTGTGGTCTACACCCTTCCTTTCCAAATGCCACCTCCAACCCATGTTATTAGGGGCTTGTGTGCATCTCCATGTTCATCAGACTCCCAAAAATGATGATCCCTGAATGTTTCATGAGCCTAGGGGTGAGTAATTTAGCATTTTATGAGAATAACCTTGAGAAGCACTACAAATACCCTAAAAAAGGGTTAAGGACAATCTGAGCAGGAGACCTTGAGGGAGAGTGTCTGTAGTAAAACCTAGAGACCAGGGAGCACCAGCTCTGGGTAGCACTTTTTCTTGGCCCAGTATATGCTCACCTGTGGATATAGGTGTTCACCATTAAAACAAGGTGATTCACTCATGAGCAGACCAATTATTCATCCACAGGGCCAAGGACATCGAGGAAAGGGCAAAAGGTGGGCTTTCATATGCAAAGCCAAGGACAAGGACCCTGTTATTGACTTTTGGAGCTGAACTGAAAAAGGAGGATAAAAAAGATGAAGGGCAATAATGTGCTCATTTTCTCATGAGAATAATCAGAGAGAGAGAGAGAGAGAGAGAGAGAGAGAGAGAGAGAGANTGATGATGATGATGTGGAAGAGAAAAGGCTCACAAAGCAATGCTCTGAGTAGGCCAAAAGAAGAAGATGTCTTGCACAAGTGTGGAAGTTGGCTCCAGATATAAGCTGGAATAGTATCATAGTAGTAAAGCAGAAGGCAGAGGAGGTAGACACTGATGCGGTGAGGAAGTGATTGTAGTGGGGAGGGGAGGAAAACTTCTGATATATCAACACTGACTAAGCCCCATATCAGGTCAAAGTTGATTTTTTTTTCTTCTGGCAATTTCTGTTTGTCCCACTAAAAACTCATTGTTTGTTAAGTATATTAAAGATTTATATACCACCTTATGTAGCTCATTCCCTTGCACAATTTCTCCATGAGGAAATTAAAGCAAAAAGACACAAAATGTCATGAGACACAGAGTAATGAAATAGTAAAAACAGTTATTCTGTTTCCTTTCCATTCAGAATACACCAAGCTGTTTTCTCTGGCCTTTCAATTATATTTCTTGACATAGAAGTCTGGGAATCCCCAAATAAGAATTCTGATCTTTGAAGCCTCAAGGGAATTATTTCAATTTTTCAAAATGTCAACAAAGAACTGGAAAGATGAATAAGAAGAAAACAAATACTTTCTTCTTACAAATGTTGTGTCAAAACATGTGACTTCTATTCAGATCCTGAAATCTATGACATTTTGTGTCCTATGCCTATACAATTACCTTCTATATGTTCAGGAGATTTCAGCAGCTCCCAATCATACCCCAGATTGGGAATAAAGTAGTGGAGTGAGTAGAGAGGAGAGGCACTGAACTGTACAGAGAAGAGGCACTAAAGTGGGCCTCCTCATTTGTGAAATGTGGATAAAAGCCATGTTTGTATTTCTCCTGGATAGTAGGTTGAGATTAGCTTTAAAACATATCCTGTAATAAAAAAGTATCTTTTAAAAAATTAAAAAATACATATCCTGGAAAATGTTCAACTTCACAGAACACAAGGGGTTGAACATAGTGAGTAGCATAGGAGAAAGAGAAAGATACTGCACCCTATCTTCTCATGGATTTCCCAAGTCTGGGACTCCTCCCTTACACATCTTATGCCATTTCCTTTACTGGTTCCAACTTCCAGTGCTGCCACACATGCCATGCCATTCAGCCNTTTTTTTTTTTCACAGCTTTATCACTTTATTTTGTTTTATTTTGTTTGGTACCAGAAATTGAACTCAGGACCTTATGCTTGCCAGACAGGCACTTGTGCTGCGGCGCTGTATCCCCGGCCCTGGTTACTCACCTTAATGAGGAGCTGCTTTCCTGCAGACACACGTCTCTGATCAACATCACCTTCCATTTCACCAAGCTTCTCGAGCCCACTAAGCCTGTACCTCTTCCTGACTTCTTGACTGTAGCGGTTCCCTAACAAGCCTCAGCCCTGTCCATTTCATCCAAGTCTCTCCCCATGATCCATTTTGATCATGTGCCTTGTGCCCACCAAGTCTCCAGCCCGATAGTTCTCTCCACTTTTGGATCACTCCATAGATCACTTAGCATTTTCTTCCACCTCAGGGAAACCCTTTCCAAATTGGCTATACTAACAGCTGCTGGACCCTTTACATTTTCTCAAGCCTCAGCCTACTTCATTGTCACTTCCACTGAAAGTCTTTCCTCCTGCTGTGCGGAGACACTGGAGGGCATTCTTCATGACTTTCTTCGTGAACTCTCCTGATTTTCTTCTCTCCTGTACCTTGAAACTCCTTTTTCTTTCTTGATAGTGGGTATCTGATCTCCCTCATGTCCCTAATGGTAACCATCCAGGTTGTCTTCGTTACCTTCTCATTCCTGAGACAAAATATCTGACACCCACAAACCAAAGAAGAGACATTTTATTTTAGCCCAGTTTGTAGTTTTCACTCCATAGTTCACTGATTCCAAGGCAGGGCATCATGGGAGAGGGCTTGCTGGAAGAGAAGGAGCTCATGGCAAGCAGGCAGGAAGCAGTGGGACATCCTTCTTTCATTTTTCATTCCATCCAGACCACAAGCCTGTAGGTTTGTGCCACCCACACCCAGAGCGAGTCTTCCCTTTTCAGTAATTCCATCATCCACATCTATACCTATGCTAAACCAATCAGTGGACTAGTCCTCTATCCCACGTCCATGACCCAGGCACCTTCCCAAAGCCCCTGCCACAAGGCTGTGGGGCGACTTCACTGGTCTATGAGAACCTTGCCCTATGAAGTACCTCCTCTTCCACTGTGAATTCTGTGCTTGATACAAACAAATGTGTCTTTATCTTACATTTTAAAAATGTTGTTAAATGTCTTAACTTATACATAAAAGTTAGACAAATTCTTAAGATACCAGTGATGTTTCAATCTATGTACACAGTATCTGGTATTGAAATTAAGGCAAATATATCTGTCTACTGAAACATTTGCCCTCAAAACAATCAAATTTTCTCTTTGTTTCATTGCTGTTATTTGTTTTGATTTTCTAGGATTTTCACTTCCCTTAAATCATTCTATGTCCTTTCCTTGTTTTGGCAAACTCGGTGGGATACCCAATGAGTGCTTTGGGCCCCTAGGGTCTATCATTCATGATTCCCACCTATTTTTGTGATCTTAACTCTACATAACCCTACCTGAGCCCCAGAGCACATTTCCTGAGCTCCATACCTTCGATCATTCTGCCTTGTTCCTATAGGTTGCTCTTCGCCCAAAGGAAGGTATCACTCTCCTTGTCAAAGCAAAACTTTCTCAATGAAGCCATGCTGTCCTTTCACATCGTTCCTTTTCATTTTTTGTTATTTCAATTTCTACACTGATATCATTGACATGTAGTACAGTGCACCCAGTTTGCTAAATTTTGATAACATAACCTGTTTAATCCTGATTAAATCATTTCCAGCACTGCCAGACATTTTCCTCATTCTACTTTCTGGTCAACTCTAACCTTGCCCAGAGGTGATCCTGTTTTTTGTTGTTGTTGTTGTTGTTGTTGTTGTTTTATTGAGAAACAAATAGCAATAAGACAGTTTCAAAAGAGGTTAGTAGCACACTTACAATAACTAATACATTGCATATTGTTGTCTGCATAGTGGTTATTCATAGTACAAGATGCTGACATGATATCCTGTCCAAACACTATTAGTACAA
>NDGN011319998.1:6174-26401 GCA_002564285.1 Tympanoctomys barrerae | reverse complement strand
TTTTTTTTTTCTAGACTGCAACTAATCTCCTATTCTACTGGTTTATTTTATTGCATCTTGTCTCTGTACCAGGATTGTTTGAGAGGAGCCTGAAACCAACTTTGAACTCAGCCGTTTGGTTATCACGTGGGAGACGGCTCCCTGCTTCCGGTAGACCATTGCAGTAGTTCTGTAAACTTACTTGATGTATGTTTGTCTCCCTGGACTCACCTCCTCCAAAGCCTTGGCTGTACCTTACTCACTATGTGTTCTCAACTCCTAGCTTGTTGCTTTAAAAAAAATTGTTGTATGGCAAGTGATTCATATTTAGGCACTTTTTCTCTGGTTCTTGTTACTGCGATGCATGTCGTAAGTCAAACTTAGAAATGCTTGATAGTATTACGGATATTACGGAGTTTGTCTGGGCCCTTTGGGAGGGAAAGTACAGTAACAGCTGCTCTTGGGTCTCAATTACAGTGCTGAATGCTTAGAGGTGTGTTGTCATGTGTGAGTGCTGCTCATGGCAGCCCTGTGATGTCAGCGGGAGCGGCTGGAGGCGGAAGGGGGACACTGGTGCAGACAGCGAATAACCTACGTCTCAGGGCTGGTGCACACAGGGGTCCCTGAGCATGGAGTGTCCCGGCCTGGCCTTCTGCCAGGATAATGCCCCTTAGTCCTCAGTCACCACATAACCCATCGTGTCTTCACGTCACCTGTCTTAGGCACGTCTTGCCCTAGCTTGAGTTCCCTAATCTATGTCTGTGTGAGACCTGTGAAATTTGTTTTCATAGCAGGTGACTGGTGGAGTAGTGATTTTGCCATCATACCTTTCACCAGGGGCAGGGACCTGATCACTCCCTTTGCCCAACATTGAACACAGAAACTGGCACAGTCTGTGCTCCGGATAAACGCAGGTGAAGCCAGTGAATTGTGGAGAACCTTGAACATGAGCCCTTTCCTCATCTGTTTAAAACTTGTATACTAAGGGTTATTGTTAAGATTATTTCTCTCCAAAACTCAGTAGATGAACTTTTCATCATTTTTCACTTTATTAGAATAGTTATTGGGCTGGCCAGATAGCTCAGAGGGCTGAAGTGCCTGTTAGGCAGAGCGCAGTGGCCGGGGTGCGATTCTCGGCATGCTGTGCCAGCCCTGCCTCCGGGGTGCGCTGAGATGGCGTTTGAGACTGAGTGTGGTAGCACGCGCCTGTAATACCAGAGCTTGGGAGGCTGAAAACAGGGTCACTACGTGTCCAATGTACATAATGAGACCCTGTGGACCCTGTAGAGCCTGTACTAAATACAAGAAAGAAAGAAAGAAAGAAAGAAAGAAAGAAAGAAAGAAAGAAAGAAAATAAGAAAAAATAAGGCTAAAGTTTAAAAAATTATAATAGTTATTCATACCTATGGTTTGCAGTTCAAACCATATAAAAGAATGTAAAATAGATGTGTATTCATTCAGTCAAAGATAACAGGTTAAAAAAAAGGTCTTCACCATCAGACTAAAAATTGAATAAGCTACAACACGCTAGAGCTGAATGGGTTAATGGTGGAGTAGGGTCATTACTCTTGTTTCCAGTCCCCTCAAAATAATTTTTATATTCCAATTTCAAAATGCTCCACACTTCATGTGAGACAAGCTTTTATGGAGGACCTATATCCTGAGAACAGCCTCAGCTGGATTCTCATTGCAACTTGTTCCATACTTCTACACAGATACGTTGTACAGATTTTACTGTCCATGGTATTCTTTAATAAAATACTAAGGCAGGATGGGCGGTGGAAGCCTGTACGATTCAATGCATGTCTTAATAAGTTTGGTTGCTTGAAATAAATTAATGTTGAAATAAAGATTTTCAATTTAAGAAGCACCATCATGTGGAATGTTTGGCCTCTGTGATGGCTTTATGTGATTGTGGTGAATCATTGAACTGATGGGATTAACACAGAGAAGCACATATCTTTAATGCCACACAGTTGTTAAAAATTTAATTAATTGATTAATTTGATACAGGATGTCACTACGCAACTCGGATTCGTGGTGATCCTCCTGTCTCAGCCTCCCCAGCACTGGGATTGTTATACACTTTATTTATTGGCAGAACCAGGGATTGAACTCAGGCCCTTGCGCTTGCCAGGCAAGTGCTTATTCTACTGAGTCATCTCTCCAGCTCCCTTAGTGCTGGGATTACAAGAGTGCACCACCATACCTGGTTTCAGGGCCTGCATGGCGCACCCAGGGCCCGCACGGCTGTAGTACCAGGGATTGACCTGGGTGCTTGCGCTTGCTAGGCAGGTAGTTAGACTACCGAGCTATCTCTCCAGTCCAATTGCTACACATTGTAATGTCAAAGAAAAAATGAAGATTCCTATTTGTGCCTATTAATTAATGGCATCAATTACCACGATGCATCTTCCCTTTATTGCAAAGAGAATATGAGAGCGGCTACCACAGTGACCAGAGGTTTGGACTGAGGTGTGTGTGCACGTATGGAGTGTTCATGGGGTTTGTGTGTACATGTGTGTGTGTGTGTGCAAGAGCACGTGTGTTTAGTGAGGGTGTGCCTGATTGATGCCTAAGGGTGCTCAGGAATAGATAAGTTCATTTGGCTGTTGGAAAACCAGTGTAATAAAGCTTTATCTGGAAATCATGGTAATTTAACTATAACCACCACTATATTCCACTCTCAGGTCTATAGAGAAGGTGACTAGTCATAGGCCATAGATTGCACTGAGCTTATAAGTCACCCTGAGTACTAGTGTGTGGTGGGTGGTGGAAGGGAAGGGAGGAGCAGGGATGGGCTGTGCTGCTTTCTGACTCAGCTCCAGAGTGGCTCGGGGCCAGGAATTAGAGACAGAGTGAAGTCCGCATTATAGGCTTTTCCGGGTATCGTTGGCAGGGTGGCGGCTGTTTACTGACAGCCGGTTGCTTTAGAAGGCACCTCCGGCCAGATGGAAGCCTGGGCTGAGGCCTCAGGGCCTAAAATGATAAAGACACATCGGTGAGCCTGGATAGGCGTTTGCAAAGGTGATACTGCTTATGCGCCATCAACCAGAGAGGTTACTATCAATCAAGATAGGTTAGGTACTAGAGTAGCACTGTGCTTGGTGCCATGCCAACGCCCCTGTGCATAGGTGTTGCTGCGGCTTGTGTGATTGGACCGCAGGGCTCTACCACCCCACGCATCCCTAGGAGGGGTGTTCCCTGAGTGAGTTCTTCTATTACCATGCATTCCTCCTCACTCTCCAAGGAGGAGCCTATATAAAATGCAATACAGCACAGTTTCCTCTGCACCCTGACACTCACCTTTTCCTTACATAACCCTGAAAAGACAGTTCCTGGCCCTGAGCTCTATTTCCTGAAGTTTGTCCTTGGCACTTATGTGTTGTATAATATATTACAAGAGTGTGCTAGCAATTTAATAGACATAGTATGTCAAACGTTTTGCATATATTATTATAAATACTTAAAGACCTGGAAAATGGATATCATTGGCTCATTTTATTAATCAGGAAAATAGCTGACATTCACAGAGCTGTTAATGGGCAAGGCTGAGATTTAAACAGAATTCTGTGATTTCAAAGTCCATTTTTCTTTAAAAAGTAACATTAATAGTTATAATAACATTTAGCAAGCCATTATATGCTGTACAGTGTCTCACAATAAGTTGTGAGATATCTAACTTGCAAGTTAGATATCTACTGAAGCACAATTGAGAATGGCAAGTTAAAGATCAGAGACGTTAAGTAACTTGTCAGAATTACTTAGTGGAAGTAGAATCCACATGTGAACCCATTTGACTTGGTTACAAAGACTTTTGCTTCCTGGACAGTACCGTGTACTGGATCTGTATGGGTGTGGTGCTATCACCTGGGTAAAACCAAGGTGAAGAGTTAACGATGGGGTGGCAGAGAAGAGCTTAGGACAGTGTAAATTGTAGGTTAAATAGATTCAGACTCTATTTCTTTTCTTTTTAGATGTCGGCCTCTGGGGCAAGCAGCAAGCCTTCCAGTATGAATCCCACAGAAACTAAGGTATGAAGAACCGCCAGGAGTTATCCTGGGTGAATGCTACTTTAAGTTGATTATACTGTAGTTTGATTTGGAAGCAAATCAAATATGTGCGCTAATTGTTCGCAGATGAATTGTCTGTCCCAGGAAGTTTATACCACGGAAGTGGACATTTTCTTCCCGGTTTGGGTATTTCTATAAAAACTCAGCCTTCCTTCTGTTTGCCTTGGACATCACCAGTGGACAGGCATCTGTATTGTTTTAGAATCTCTAGAAAGAGGTAGTCCCTTGGAGTTGTTGGAGTTTTTGTTTGTTGTTCTTGACTTGATTAAGTTTTTGAACTGAAAATAATCTATCCAAGTACATTTCCCTGAGTCTAAACTCTTAATTTTTTGGTAGATTTGTATTATTTTTCTGGACACTTAAAAAAAAATAGAGAAACAAGAAAAGTTACATGAAGTGGCTATAGAAACAAGTGAAACACACAGGTTATTTTAGCTGCCTTTTGAAATTTCCAGATTTGAGTCATAAGGGGTAACATTTGATTAGTAAACATTTGTCAAGTTCTATCTGGACTTTATTCATATAATTATTTCTTAGAATTTCAGAAGAAAAATGATAGTATCCTCTATAGAATTGTCATATGGGGTAAATCTAGTTAGGAGTGTTGGCTAAAGTTACCTTATACCCTCCTTCATTTTGTCTCAAACTCTATTTCTTGTGAAGATTTCCAGGTATAAATTAAAGTGGAAATATTTACAAAATGCTTTCAACTCATGAATCATTCTGTAGTGTCTTTAAGAAGCATTCAGCTTCATTATTATTAGATTGCCTGTTTAAAGTCCCTGGTGCTTCTGTGCTGTCTGCCTTCCATCTCGTCTCCCTTCACCCCAGGGGATGAGGCGCTGCAGTTTAGCGCTACCAGGAATCCTGTGATCTCCTCTTAAACTACAGTATAACCGTATCTGAAAAGCCATTTGTCTAAGCTCTTATCAATATCATTAATATTTATTTGAATTTCTAAACTTCTTTAAATCTAGAATTGGAGCCAGGGATATAGCTCAGTGGTATAAACACTTGCCTGGCAAGCATAAGGTCCTAAGTTCGATCTTTGGTACTGAAAAAAAAAATCTAGAATTGTATTTTAATATTTTATATCTATATCAATTTCTTAATGTTTTCAAAATATACATTAGATGACCTATGATTATGTCACTGACTGTCATGATTTATTTATGTCAAGCTCTATTTTTAAAAAGTCCCATCTGTTTTGCACTGCTGGTGCTCAAACCCAAGGCCTTGCACATGTGAGGCGAATACTGCACCCCTAAGCTATAGCCCCCACCCCAGTACTGTCTTAATCTTAAAATAACTTTAAAGAAATAAAGGAGGAACATCTGAAAAACAAATTTTCGTTGAATTTCCAATCTATGAAAAGTAGAATATAAAAAGGAGAGTCAGAAATACAGGGTTTCTTTCCTGCCCTGTTGGCTCACTTCTGACCGGTTGCTGACTCTAATTCCCTGTGTCTCAAAGGCCAGTGCGGATTTCCAGTGTGCCATTTTTGAGAGCAAATGTCAGCAAGCCATTCAGGGATCATGAAACGCTGCTCTTGAAGGTTCCTGGCAGTCCTAGGAAAGCAGGGGAGGGAGGAAAGTGGGAGGAACAAAAACAAAATGGGTGTGATGAAGTGTCACCTCTGGGTGACTCAGGACCACTTTTGACCTCAGTTCTCTTTGCTTGGTCTATTTCAATTATACGACTGTCATCAATCCTACTCCTGCTCTCCTTTTGGAGGTGTTTATGAGCTTTAGCTGGACGAGTTTATGTCCAAATATTTGCGCTGTCAGAGAAAAGGTTCCAATGGAAGACAAGTCTCCAGCTTACTCTGTATCTTTGACATACAAGGCTGTCCCTGAAGAGGTGTGATATAAATGAATGTTTAATATCTCCTGTCCCTGGAACATTGGAATGGCTACTCACATTCAGACGTAAGGTTTCCAAGCACTACGAAATCCCTGAGCGATTGTGTTCCATAGCACCAGAGCCAGAATCCTGGTTCTATCCCAGCTGTGATCGCAGACAGTTTGCTTTGGTTTTCTTCTGTGTGAAGTCCGAAGGAAAATGATCGTGGTGCCCTTGCACGAGAAAGAATAAGGAAGCAAACCTGCATTGAACGGTTCCTGTCCTGTAGCTATGGGTCGGCTGTTGGCCAGCACAGGAAAGCCAGTGTTTGCAGGGCAGTGGCTGAGAACACATGACCCTGCTCCGTCACGGGTGACTTGTGAAGCTACTTAACTTCTTTCACCTCAATTGATCATCTGCAAAATAGGAATAATAATAATAATAGTCTCATAGGGTTTTTAGAAGTACTAAGTGAATTTGGATAGGTAAAGCTTGAAAGCATCCTTGGTGATCGATAAGCTCTGGTTATCATTTGTCCTTGTCATTACTATGTTCAGTATCACCACTATCTAAAATAAATTGAGTGATTACTGATTTAAATGCACACTACACTTGCAGTTGCTTGTGTGTGCAAGTATGTATCTTCATTATAATATAAAATTTGCTCATGCAAAATCTTTTTTGACAAATGACAAACTGGAAGCCATTAATAGATTCCAACCATAACAATGCCAGTTGGCTTATTTTCCTTGTTAAAAAATTGTATTTGCATGAACTAAAAAAAATCATAAACAGAGTGGCACAAACAGAAGCCCATTAGCAAGGACACAGCATAAAAGGATTCCAAATCTAAAGTGCCTCTAAAAACAGTCCTTTGATCACAAAGTGTGTTTTTTCCTCAAAACAATGTGTTGTTGTGACAAAGGACTATTACATGAGGAAGTACGTGTCTGCACCGTTGGACGCCATGCATTAATTAAAAGAATACTTGATGTTAGCCTTTTCAGATAATAAAATTAAAAAATAGAAGTGTGTGTTGATACCATCAAGTAGAAAAGAGAAAGGACAGGAAGCACTGTACCTAATTTGTAATCTTTTCCTTTGAAAAAAGTTCAGAACATGTTTTGCAAGCGTCACCCCTGATTTTTTACCTTGCCCGAGTCAACAGCAGATGCATGTCATATGAAGTTATTGGAGTTTTTTGTTTTTGTTTTTTTTGCCCAGGTAACCTGTAGCTGAATAAAATGCTGTAAAGTACTAAAGGTCTTAAACCGAAACGAGCTTTTCATAAACCTTCTTAGAACTTTAGATGAGATCACTGCAGTCAGAACTGTGTCTTGTCAGACAAAATGAAATTACACTTGGGCTTCGCTCTCATGTTAGGCAATTCCAGCCAGCCACCAGGTGGAGGGACCACGTCTTCCTAAGACACAAAAAGCAGCGATCCTGTCACCATCCCATTACTGCACATTTTCCCGTCAAAATCACTGGTGAGAAGTTCATGGATAAAGAAATCCTGTCAGTGATTTTTGAAACAGGATCCTCCCTTGCTGCTGAATGCTGGGACTTTCATGTCGCATGTGTCTGTGCGGAGTTGGTAGAGACGCTTACGTATCTTTGACACATCTAACAAGAAATAAGATAGAAACTGCCATGAGTATAGAGAAGAGTATCATTGTACTGAAACACTTCTCTAAGAAGTTACAATTTGCAAAATATAATAAACAGCTCAAAATTATGTTTATAATATTAAAATCATTTTTCAAGCTTACTTAATTGATGAGAATCTGTTACAGTCTTTGTAAACTATGTCCATTTTTTCCATCTTCCTTTTCTTTGTTCCATTCATCTACCTCCTTTTTATTTTAGGCTATAAAAACAGAGCCTGAGAAGTCACAGTCAACTAAGGTAAATGATTTAAGTCTTCTAGTAATATATTTGGATCCTTTTAAATAATAATTAGTAAGCTGTTTCCTATACTGGTGCTCTGATATAGGGATTTCTCAACTAATATGATTAACTTTGGACTAACATTTTGAGTGTGATTGTGATGTATGTGTATATTATTATAACAAATCCACATATAGTTAAAAGAAAATATATTTTAATGACAAAACAATATATTTCAGAAGGCATTTTGTTCCAATCCCAATTTTTAAAAAATAAAGTAGGGCCAATGGGATAGCTCAGTGGTCTAAGGCGCCTGCTTAGGCAAGCTTAGGCAAGCATGCAGGGACCACGGTTTGATCCCTGGTACCACATGCCATGCCAGCCCTGCCCCCAGGACAGGCTCAGCCAGCCCCCCCCCCAAAAAAAAAAGTAAAAATGAGTAAATGAGTAAAGCAAGAGAAACAGGTACAATAGATACTGTGAAAGAAAAAGAATGTATGCAAAGAGAGGAAAACCAGGATGAGGAAAAGGAGAAAAGAAAGGAAGAAGATATACAGGATAGCTTAGATAACTGTACTTCTGATTTCTGAAAGGAGCAGTTAGTGCTTAATTTTTCCTTCTTTTAAATTTCTTATAACTTTTTAAAGCCAATTTTGTATGCTTATAGCTAGTAATCTAAACAACTGATTTGAAGACAATATTGTGCAATATAATAACCAGTATTGAATTCCTATTGTTTGGTTTAGTGAAATTCTGTATTGTTTCTATTTTTTTTTTTTACTATTTTTTATTCTTTTTTAAAAAACAAATCTTAAAATATAAAAAAAATGCAAGAGAAATGAGAGAATAAACAAAGAGAAGTGGGCGTCCATTTCTGGGCCCGCTGAGACCCCAGCATGGGGAACCCGCTGAGCCTGGCACCCAGGCTGAGTCTTTTCTAAAAGGCCAGCTGAGGTGTTCTTCACGGGCGAGTCTGGCTCAGTGGAGCTCGTGATTAGATGCTCAGGGCACAGGGCTCACTTTCCCCTGGGATTGGTTCCTGTTGGTGTGCTGACTCATGGCCCTGCAGAGCACAGGAAGTCGTTCTACCTTCCTTCCGCTGCAGATCCCAGGGCATCCGGGAGTACAAGTATTTCTCTTCAATAAAGTGCTACATTTCATTCATTCAAGTGCATAAGCAAATAGATAAGACCAAAGGGTTTCCTGTAGGAAAGCACAGAGATGCTTTGGGCTGAAATACCTTAAGTGCAGTAAGAGTGTAACATCATGAGGTCAAAGGTGAGGATTACGTGACCTCCACCTCACAGAAGGCGCCTGAGGACGAGAGATACCTGATGGATCCTCCAGCGGAGAGTGTAGCAGTCAGGTGAAAGTTGCCTTGCGGTCCTCATTTAAGTGCTTTTGGTTGTCTATTAAACTTCCAAGTAAAGTAGGTCTCTAGTGATGTGATAGTCTCTATTTGTAGTAAAGGAAAACCCCTATAAATCAGTAACTGAAGAAACTACTAGACTCTTCATCTCTCAGAAAGGTTTTTCTTTTTTCAAAAATTAATTTCTAGTATGGGTTTTCTGATCAACAAATTTAATGGTGGCCTGGATCATTTGATGTCTTTGTGGATAGACCTGTAGTTGCCTTTTTATCTGCATGATGTATGAAAAATGCGTGTTTGAAAACGTCTTTCTAAATACTCAATGTTCCACTATTGTTCTAATAACCCCTGTTAGTGGAGACTGGTGATAGGGTTCCTGTTGACCAGACAGCACTTGTCTACTCTCATCCCAAAGAACCACACATGACTGAGCTTTTCTTTACAGAGACAGAATGATTTAATTGAAATTTTTAAGCTTTTTTGGAAATAGGAAAAAATGTGATTCACTGTAATTGAACTTTTAATGTTTTGAAATTAACAGCTCTCTGTGGTTCAAGAGAAGAAACCCCAAGAAGAAAAGCCAAAGAAACATGCAGAGGTAAGTGGTTATCTCTAGGACCTGATATTCTAACGTGATGTTTTTTGTTAAACTCATCATTGGAGGTATTTTCTGAGTCAGCTAAATATTTGGGGGGGTTTCTTCTAAACAGTGCCACCTTGTGGCACTAGCAGTGTTTGCAATTTCCTTTGTGATTCTGAGAAGGAATTGCCCTATTTCAAATTTTGCATCTAAAGTAAACTTTATCACATTTATGTTATGCTCATTCAGATTCACATAATTAAAACCACAAACAGCACAGCTGTTACAAATGGCTCTTATTCTATAAAATGTCAGCATTGTGCTGAAAATACCCTCATGCTAACAGTGTGTGTGTGTGTGTGTGTGTGTTTTAGCCAAAAAGCCCAGCCCAGCATGCATCAGATGCACAAAGCAAGCCTGCTCATAGTGAAAAAACAGCTTCCAGATCAAAGGAGCAGCTGACCTCCGAGAAGCCAGCGGAACCAAAGGTAAAGGAAGCACGCTCATAGATATGGAAACACTGTCGTGGACTAGCCCTTAAGATTTGGTTTCCCAGTCCACAATGCAGTGTGTAGTTGAATCTGTAGGGATATGCTGAACACATATTTGTACTGTAATGATGTACTACTGTTATGTTAACTGGTTTTCCAAACAGTCTTGTTGTACTTGGGTTTACGGATGGCCAGCAAAGGCATTAGACAAGCTTAATAAAGTGCCCTGGCAGGCTTTCTCCCACTGCCCAGTAATGACAGCCAGGTGGCAGGCAGCAGGCTCTGGTATCTTCCAAATGAGATTTGAACTGCCTTTAACATGGGTTAGGGTTTTTGGCATTATCTTCTGCTTCTTTCTTTCTTTCTCTCTTTTTTTTTTTTTTTCTTCAGGCAGAGTATTGGTAGTTGCCCAATCTGGCTCGAGCAATCCTCCTGTATCAGCCTCCTCAGTAGCTGAGACTGCATGCACACATCACTGTGCCTGGCCTTACCTACTTCCTTAAGTGAAAGGATTTTTAGAGTCTTGTTGCAGAGAAGATGAACTTTCAGAGACAAATTAAGAAATTGATTTCATAATTGTAAGTTAATGGTAGGCAGCTTTCAGAGCAACAAATATCTATGAGTAGAAATTTATGAGGGCAGTTAGAAGATAATAGCTAGAACTACTTACTCCATCAAGTATTTTATGGCAGAGATCACAGATTTGAAATTTAGCAGTTAAATTGCAGGCATTTGTATATTTATTTGGTTGACAGTGTTGTTCAGATATTTTTAATTAGCTACTGGCAATTAAAGTTAGAATAGTTTAAGACTGCAATTTCTAGCTTTTCCTGAAAAATCAGAGTAAGAGTAATAGTCAGGTCACGTAGCCAGAATCGACTACAGCCATGACACCTAGAGTATGCACTCCAGTTTACCACTGGGACTGCCTGGCTTGACTTGCCTGTTTGTGGGGCATGCATAGACTCTGTAGGCTCCGAGCTCAGCTTTGTGGGGTGCCCGCATTGCATCATGGGCAGCAGTAGCTGGTAAACGTGCAGGAGGGCGAACTGACAGGTCTGAGTGACATCTGAAACTCTCATTCCTGGCAGTAGTCATTCAGAGATGTTTAGTCTTGTTGGATCTTTTCTCTCCTGGGCAGACTAAATCGCAGGCCCCTGCTTCCGTGGGTAAGGACAGCGCTGTTGCTGGTGTGGCTGCAACTTCTGGGAAAGCAGATGACAAGGTGAGCACGCAAGCGTAAACACAGGC
The DNA here is from genome assembly GCA_002564285.1 of Tympanoctomys barrerae. Lineage (NCBI taxonomy): Eukaryota > Metazoa > Chordata > Mammalia > Rodentia > Octodontidae > Tympanoctomys > Tympanoctomys barrerae. Next base: position 14,926 of record NDGN011319998.1, on the reverse strand, counting down.
CTCTGTGTCTGTCAGGATTCTTTTATAAGACAAAAACGCTAAGTAACCTGCCATTTGGTAAGACTGAATGGGGCTTCTATGTGCAAGTTTGTGAAGAACAACATGCATTGAAGAGATACAAAGTGAGAGAACTACTGAAAAATGATTCTAAAATTCATATATTTAATAAACACTTATGGGACACCTGCCGTACATAAGGCCTGGTATCCGTGCTAAGGAAATTAAAGTGTGAGCTGATTCAGATCCTGCCTTCCTTGATTACTTGGCGGGAGATAAAGCGGGTAGAATTTCCACGAGCATTTGAATAAGCACTACTCGCGGCTTTCGGTGTTGACATCAGCTATCTTGATAAATCACAAACATTCGCCACAGCATCAGTATGAAATGATACGGGAGGCTTTCAAAGGCGACACGGCAAGACAGCAAGGGCCTCGTGCCAGCTGGTGCCTGGCAGGCCTGCTAGAGCCCGAGGTGCTGGGCTGGGAGTGTGAATTCTACCCATAGCAGGGCAAGGCTAGCTCCAGCTCAGAGGTCACGGGCTCATATTGAAACAACAGAAACAATTACGAGAGGATGAAATTTTTTAAAAACAGAGTGTAGTTTTTATATTCTTGCTTCTCAAAATGAGTAACGTGTAGGCTGCAGTATGAGGAGGGAGTCATGGGAGAAGAGTTGGGTGTGTTTTTCTTTTGTGAAACATTTCTTCTCAGATTTTTAGAGATAAGGAACATAATTTTTATCCAAACTCATGCAGCTCTCCTGTGGAGTTAAAATACAATTCACAACACTTTCTAAATAGAAGCACCCAACTCAAGCATATTTTCTTCCTGTACCAGGTCACTTTTGTCATTTTTTCACCCCTCATCCTCACCCAAGGGATACAAATTTGTGTCTTGTACCAGTACAGAGCACTTAAGTGAAAGGGCTTAAGAATAGATGGATTCAGGGTAGAGCATTGCCTATGTGAAAACAGATTTTAAAATACAATCAAAACTTAAAGTTGTTATGGATATGTTAGCTGGTGTATCAGTGAAAGCCGAATGATAAAATTAGGAGAGGTTTGTGTGGTATTCTTGTGCTTTGGATTGGGCTGGGACTTGTATTGTGTCTTTCTTTGCCCATGATTCTTCTGTTAGAGTCTGTCGGATCTGCCATCTTGTTTTAGTACGTAGCATGTTTAAAGCGCTGTGAGTGACTGCAATCTGGCCCTTTGGGGGTGCAGGTATCTGGAGCTATAATTCAAGGCAGATTGTGGGAGGCCCCCACCGGGAGTTGCTTGGAGAAGAATTGGGGGATGTTTGCCTGATTCCGGGGAGTCTCAAGGGCCTTGACAAAGTAGACGGAAGGCAGCTAGGAGGAAAGACTTGCAGCCTCCAAGGTTTTGAGGAGTTTCCGTTGTTGTGGGCACCAAATGCATTCCAGTGTAGATGAACCTTGAGGAGTGAGCGCTGGGGCTGAAAGACCAGAAAGACAGGTTAAGGCTGCCCTGGAGAATGCGAAGTTGCCTTTCTACTAGGCAGAGATAGGAAGGTGAAAGGTTGGTCAGGGGCTGTTTCAATAGTTCCGTGGGTCACGGTTTAGCTGAAATGGACCTGAAATGGATTAACACATTAACACAGTGGGTTATACTGGAGACATTGCAGAGCTGAATCCTTCAGGCTGTAGGAAATAGTTGGCCAGAGTGGATAAGGGCAAAATAAAATCTAAGACAACTTGAGGCTTTTGGATCTGGACTCAATTTGTAATTTCAAGGTCAGGCAGGGGAAGATGGCTGCTAAGAAGCGACAGCAAGGCTGAGAGTCTCTGAATTGGTACTGGAGGAAAGAGAGGTTCCTCAGGTAGGGGTGAAAGACAAAGTGATATGGGAGGGTAATGGAAAGAGAACCCAGCTAGACCAAAATCTAGTATTTAGGATGTGAAGAGAACCTGGACCACTCGTGGCTCTGAGCACCCTACGCCCCCCAGACAGGGCCAAGGTGCTATCTTGAGAGCGGGTCAGACCTGAGAGTGTACCACCCTTCCGTGGCAGCTGCTGGAGGGATTCACAGTCCTCTGACTCCCTCTGGGGAAGGCAAGGGAGATGTATGCAGTCTGGGATGCAGAGAAACTGAAAGCAGAAGAATGGACCAAAAGGCCTGCACTTGAGGTCCTGTGGACAATAGCTCTGCGGCACCTTTGAGCAGAGGGCCCATGGGGAAAGAAAAAGCTTACTCACCACAGAAAAACAAGTTGCGCGTCTCCCCACATGCAGGGAGAGAGCTGTCAGTCGGACACTTGGCATGCTACCCATGATTGCCCGTGTGTTCCCTGGGGTTGTCCTACTGTCCCCTAGCTGGGGACTACAGAAGGCAGGGAGCCTGAGACTGTAACAGGCCTGCCAGGAGAGAATGAAGGGAGATCTGTGAGAGAACAGCTTGGACCTGGGGCAGGTTTGGTACAGCCAGAACAGAGCAGCCACCTGGGAACTGCCCCAGCCCCACATTAGCAAAGGCTGCTCTCGGCCAGGCCTGGGGCTCTGACACGTGGACCCTGATGGCAAGTGGTACCCAGGCTGAGCCGTCCAACCAAACATTGGGGTTCAAGCTTTTAGGTTAGAGCTGTGAGTTTGTCTGTAGCGAGGTGCTATTTTACAGGGTGTGGGGGGGTACTTGGGTCTTGATTATGTGTCTTCCCTCAGAGCCCCGGCCCCCACTGGGGGTTTGGAAGAAAACTTTTATGTATGAAACAGATATCAGCTGCTTGTGAGGTGGGATTTTTATGTATATTGGGAAAGTCTGAGAGGTTTGAAGGCAGGTGGAAACAGGATCTTGATCCAGGAGGAACTTGAGGGTACAGGCTTGGGGAGACATCGGAAAGAAGCCGCTCTGTGGGGCTGCTGTTGGGAGCCCAGAGGCAGAGAAAGCAGGCTGGGCTGAGGGAGGTGGGAGGACTGTGCAACAGTCTTGGGCAGATGGGCTGCAGACTAAGACATCATTGACATGGGGGAGCACTTTGCTGTTGAGAGGTAGGGTCAGGCCACAATCCAGGTGGAGAGCCTAGCAGGGTAAGCAGGGCTGTCTTTGAAGTCTGGGATAAGGCTTCCAGATGACCTGGGTGCATGGCCTGAGGAGGCTTGCCTAAGTAAGCTGAAGAGAGGTATGGAGAAGGGTGGAGTATGGAAGAAGGAAGGAGGATTTGGGAAGGTGACTGTCTCTGAGCTTGAGGAGGAGGTCCTATCCCACAAGAGTGAAAGGACACCGGGGAATCACCTGGAGTGAGCATTTTAAGGGTGTAGTCCTACATGTAGGGATGAAAAGCCTGGGCGTCAGCTCCCACTGTGGATCCTGGAGATTTAACTGTAGCTCTCAGGAATGTTAACAGTGAGGAATAAGGTCCCTTGTGTGAGGAGAAGATATGAGCTAGCCTTCTGCTCACCCTGGGCTCTTGTGTGGGGCTGGGCCCTGTCAGTCTGGGCTAGAATAAGCCCCATTAGGTAAGCAGCGTCTGGCATGGGAGTGGATATCCCTAACCCTGTGCCAGAGCAGGGACAGTGCATTTTCCAGGGGCTGTTTAAATGCACAGGGGCAGGGTTTTGTAGGGACCGCAGATTTGAGCATTGCTTTGCTCAGTGCCCTGTTTTGCTGTCTCACAAGCAAGGCCCAGGGAAGTTACTCTGGCTTGAGTAATTGGCCTGGACAGAGTGTTGTTATGAGAAGCTGGGAGGCAGATTTACTGAAGGTATTTTTTGGAGACCTCTCTGTACATCCAGAAAGTAGTGGTCATGAGCTCAGCGATACAAGTTTGAGAATCTTTTTTTTTTTTTTTTTTAATTTTAGCTTTGGTCTGGTGTCAAGGGCCACCTGGGAAATGAAATAAGTCTTGGCCACTATCCCTTGGCTGAGGAGGGATTTAAGCATGCATAAGCTTTGAGTGCCTTTGTAAGTCAGGCCATAAGCTCCTCTGGGCTTTTGGGGGCGGTCTTGATGGAGTTTTGGGGTTTACTGGAGTGGATGGTCTTAGTGAAGGATCTGTAAGCAGCCATCTAAGTATGCCTTGATGCCCACGAAAGTGCAGAACTGCTGACCACCCCCCAGCCCATGTGGTCCACAGAGACTTCCTAAAGATTGATCTGGGGATGCCTGTCCAGTCTCTCAGGAAACCATCTCCTCTCATATGGCCAGGCCACAAGAATCAGTCCATGTCCCTAATTTTGTCCAAAGGACACCCTGGAACAAGCTACAGAGCCCCAGACATTCTCTTTGGGACCATGGGCTTCCAGATTTCTCAGATTCCAGCCAATTTGCTGTTAGGCTGCATGCTGAAAAATCTCTCACCTCTCAGCCTGAAGGGAAGTGTTCAGCACAAACACCTTATTTTATTCCCTCACAGCCTGGCCTAGAGCCAGTGCCTGAATTCAGTACATTTAATTTCCAAATTCTCTATGGCTTTGATAACTGATTGCAGAGATGCCGCAAGTGACAAGAGGTCTCCTGTCTTCAAGCCTTCTTCACCCTCCTCTCTTGTCCCCGCCATTTATTCTGTTCTACCTCACACCAGATAGTACCTATTCCTCACACAAAAACTACCAGGAGAGAAAGTGCGGAGGAAAATAAAGAGTAGGGGCAAAGATAGCCTGAGATGTTCTCTTGGCTACCAGCTAGTTGGTATAAACACCCATCTAGGTCACCAGGAGTAGCAGGGTGAGCCGGCTAATGCCAAGGCTGGCAGGATTCCCGTGGATTGAGGTTCCAAGTTTGTGCATGGAGAGGGGCCTCGAGTTCTGCCATACCAGAGTGTGACCTTCCCTTCCGGGTCTGGTGGTCCTTGGGAGGCACCAGGCACCAGACACAGAATAGCCACTATCCGGAGCACCTTTCCTCTGGGGTCCTCACGTGATAATATGCTTAGGGGAACCTTAAAAATGATGAGAGTAAGAAAAATTCACCCATACTGCATGATGCTAAGTAGATCAAATTACGGCTAACTTGAGTTGGAGAAAAATTAGGGGACAGCGCATGTGCAGTGACCAAATCAGCTTGCTGAAATCGTAGCCAAAGACTTCCTAGTATAGCATAAGAATTCAACAGGTGAGCAAGGCTTAAAGAGCATCAGAGACCTACAAGGAAATGAAGTTTCCCACATCATAGGCAGAAATCTTAGAAGTCTGACATGAAGACAGAATCTTAAAAGTTGTTAGAGAAAAAGCAAAATATCAGGTATAAAGGCAAGCCCAGTAGGACGGCAACAGACTTTTCAGCACAAACTTTAAAGCCATAGGATCTTGGGGTAAAATGTTTAACAACTAAAGAAAATAACTTCCAACCCAGACTGATATATTCCACAAAACTGTCTTTAAAATTGCCAGAGAAGTAAATACTGTCTGTGGGGAACACTTTAAGAAAGTCATCAACATCAAATGAGCACTCTAAAAATATACTCAAGTGTATTTTAGACATAGACAGTGAACCTGAGAAAACCACAAGGTTGGATGGAATAAATACATGCAGCAAGGTGGGTAGTAAGAAGAAAAAAGTAAAAGAATCAACAAGGAAAACAAAAGGAACTCAATGACAGACATTAGTGAAAATCTTTTATCAATAACTCAATGTATGGGTGAGGGAGATAGCTCAGTAGAATAAGCGCTTGTCTTGCAAGCACAGGGTCCTGAGTTCAATCCCCAGTACCACAAATAGATAGATAGATAGATAGATAGATAGATAGATAGATAGATAGATAGATAGAATAAAAAACACCTCAGTGTAAATGACCTCAGCTTCCCAATTAATAGACATAGATTGACAGAATGGATCAAAACAAAGAAATCGCCTATTTCCTGCATTCAAGAAACTCATCTCATCTAAAAAGAAATTCACAGACCAAAAGATGAAGGGTAAAAACATTATTCCAGGGGCTGGGGTGATGGCTCAGTGGGATAAGTGCTTCCCTGGCAAGTGCAAGGGCCTGAGTTCAATCCTCAGTTCCACAAAAAGCAAAACAAAACAAAAATGAATTATTCCATGCCCTAAGACCCCAAAAGCAAGAAAGGATCACAATTTTATCCTCAAAGTAAACATCAAGCTAAAACTGACCAGAGAAGCTAAAGGTCACTACTTACTAATCCAATGAAGGATTTAATAAGAGTTAACAATTGTAAATAAGTATCCATTGACTGTTGGTGACCTAACTTTATAAACAAACACTAGTGAGTATAGAAGATCAAATAAATACCAACACAGTCATAGGGAGTGATTTTAATACTCCAACTTTCACAAATGGGTCAACTAAACAAACAACCATCAAAAGAAATACCGGAATTGAATCACCTTCTAACAAATGGACTTCACAAATATTTACTTTTATCCTAGAACAGCAGAGTTAAAGTTCTTTTTAGCAACATATGGAACTTTCTTCAAAACCACAGACCGGTCCATAAACCTTGCTTAAATGAATATATAAAACAAGCAAAATCATCACATGTGTATTGTCACATCTCAGCACACAGAAACTGAGAATCAGTTCACAGAATCAATGAATCAAAGAGCTTGTTTTTTGAAAGAATAAACAAAATAGACAAACCCTTAATTAGATTTACCAAATGAAGGAAAAAAAAAAAAACCCACATCCATCCAATTAGAAATGAAAAAGTTGGGTTGGCCAGATAGCTCAGCGGATTAAAGCGCCTGCTTAGGCAGACACAGGGGCTGGGGGTTCAATCCCCAGCCTGCAGTGCCAGCCCCGCCCTCAGGGCATACTGAGCTGGCGATCAAGACTGGACGTGGTGGCACGTGCCTATAATCCCAGCACTTAGGACGCTAAAATAGGAGGATCACTACAAGTCCGATCTGTATAGTGAGACCCTGTACTAAACACATTTAAAAAAAAAGAAAAAGAAAAAAGTTGAAATTACAACACACACTGCCCAAATCCAGAAGATTTTACTATGAAAAACTGTGCTCTGACTGAGAATCTAAATAGAAATGAACAGATTCCTATATACTTACAAATTATCAAAACTTAATCAAGACATAAAAATCTGAAGAACTGATAACAGGCAATGAAAATTGAGAAGTAATAAAAAGCTTACCAACTATGAAAAACCCATGGATTCATAGCTGAGTTCTATAAGAACTTCAGGCAGGATATAAGTCCAATACTCCTCAAATTCTTTAGTGGAATTGAAAAGGAAAGACTATTTCCACATTCAGTCCTGGAAGCTACCATTCCCCTGATTCCAAAAGCAGAAACCTTCAGCTAAGAAAGCTACAGGCCAATCTCTTCAATGACAGTAGATGCGCAAGTCCTCAACAAGATGGACAATAGAATGAAATGAATCACCAAGATCATACATTGTGACCAAGCAGGCTTCATCACAGGATGCAAAGGTAATTGAACATATACAAATCAATAAATATAAAAATCTTATAAACAGAAAAAAGAACAAAACCTCGTGATTATATTAATTGATCTTGAAAAAAAAAGACAAAATCCAACAGCTACTTATGCTAAAATTGTGAAAAAAAATAGGTAAAGACGGACTTATCTTAATCTGATAAATGCCATTTATATCAGAACAACAGCCTGCATCATATTTAATGGCTAAATGCTGAAAGCTTTTTCCTAAAATTAGGAACAAGACAAGGATGACCACTATCTTCACTCGTGTTTGTGACAGTACTCAAAACATTAGCCTGAGCAATCAGGCAAGAGAAAGAAATAGAAGGAATACATAGATAGGGCAGGAAAAACTCAAATTATCATTGCTTGCAGATGTCATGATCCTTTACGTAGAAGATCCAAAAAAATTCTACCAGAAGACTTCTAGAATTAATAAGCAAATTTAACAATGTCGCAGGGTTTACACAATCAACACACAAAAAAGAAGGGCAAAGCAGGAGGCATCGCAATCCCAGACTTCAAGTTGTATTACGGAGCTACAAGGATTAAAAACAGCAGGCTAGTAGCACACAGATAACCTCCATAGATTATAGGAACAAAATAGAGGATGTGAAAGCAACTCCAGACACATGCAGCTGTCTGATCTTTGACAAAGGGACCAAAAACATTGTCGGCATGCAGGGACTGAAGCTAGCCCCGCATCTCCCAGTCTCTCACGTGCCTGAAGTTAAAAATGGATCAAAGATCTAGATATGAAAACCTGCCAGAAAATGAAAGAGGTAAAGCTCTTCAAATCTTAGATATAGGCAAGGACTTTCTGAGCAGAGCCACAATTGTACAAAATAGCATCAAAACCAGCAAATACTATTATGTCAAATTAAAAAGCTCTGCGCACAAAGGAAGCAGTCAATAAGAGTGAAGAGACAGCCTACAGGGTGGGGGAAAAATTGGCAGCTACAGCTCTGAAGGGGGAAAAGATCTAGAATATATAAAGAACTCAAAAACTTAGACACGTCTTGGCTGGGGAGATAGCTCAGCAGCATAAGTGCCTGCCTGGCAAGCACAAGGTCCTGCGTTTGAGTAACACACACACACACACACACACACACACACACACACACAAAACAACCTTGTACACTTCAAAATAAAAGACCCAGTCAAAAATTGGTCACTAATAGTAATAGACACTTGCCTGGAAAAAAATGTTCACCAGTTCACCAGCTCTGGCCATTAGCACAGTGCAAATTAAACATTATTGAGACTCCACTGTACTCCCCAAAGAATGTCAAATACAGGGGCTGGGGAGATGGCTCAATAGAATAAGTGTTTGTTTGGCAAGTGCAAGGGCCCGAGTTCAATCCCCGGTTCTGCCAAAAAA
>NDGN011319993.1:0-10083 GCA_002564285.1 Tympanoctomys barrerae | reverse complement strand
GTTATGGTTTGTGTCTAGTTGTTCCCCCAAAGCCTCATGCAGCCATGGGGCTCCTTCTGGAGTTTGTGGTTGATTATTGTGGGTGTGGATGCTGCACCTGCCCTGGGGTGGGTGATCTGCCTTACAATGTAAGGAGGGAAGAGAGGCTAGCTAATTGCCTGAGCTGCTGCCACTCCGTTCGCTCTCTGCTCTTTGCTACCACCATGCTCTCTACCATGTGCTGCTCTGCCTTGGAGCCAACTGGGCATGGACCAAAGCCTCCACTGACTGTGAGCTAAATAAACCTTTTCTTCCTTCATTTTGGGTGTCAGTTATTTGTCCCAGTAATAAGAGAAGAGTAACTTGAGATGCCCAAGAAAGTTGAAAGCATACATCCATATAAAAACTTTTTGATGAATGTTCATAAACCATTTTCATGCTAACCCCAAGGGAAAAATAACACAAATGTCCATCAGATGTTTGAAGGTACAAACAGATACTGTCTGGCTATGCCATGGAATAATATTTAGCCAAAGAAGAGGAAATGGAATGAAGTACTCATACATGGTACAAGATGGATGGATGAACTTCTAAAGCATCATGCCAAGTGAAAGAAGCCAGTCACAAAGGACCACATATTGTATCCTACTTTGTGAAATGTCCAGAATCGACAAATTCAGAGGCAGAATAGAATGGTACTTTTTAAGAGTCCAGAAGAGGAAACCAGGCAGTGACTGACTGCTAGGGGAATGTTTCTTCCTGGGAAGTGATGAAAATATAGAATCCATGGTAATGGTCATGCAGCTCTGTACTAAAAACTACTGAATTATATACTTTTTTTTTGGATTTTAGGGAAGGGTCTACAGGGTGGCCAGGGTCTCACTACTAGATCAGACTCATAGTCATTCTCCTGTTTACAGCCTCCCAAGTGCTGAGATTACAGGCATGGACCACCATGCGCGGTCTCAATCGCCATCTCAGCGTACCCTGGGAAAGGGGCTGGCATGGCAAGCCTGGGGATTGAACCCCTGGCCCCTGCGCCTGCTTGCAGGCGCTTTAATCTGCTGAGCTATTTGGCTGGCCCTTGAATTATATACTCTGAAGGGGTGAAAATTATGGTATACCAATTGTATCTTAAATTTTTTTCACTAGAGGTAAAGCAGAGACTCTTTTTGCTTTCTGGATACATTTCACTGTTGGTCTGAAATCAAATGATTTGAGGCAGTTTCCTTCTGGCTCTAACTGTGGTGTCCACAAGGAATGAAGTCTGTATGTTATACAGAAAATAATCTTGCTACTTTTTTTTTTGCCTTTCATATTAGTGTATTTATAACTTTTTTGCATAAATTCCATGTTTCTAATCAAATTATCTAGGGCTAATGTTTTTTAAGGTCAAGATTAATAAATGTAATTGCTTTATTTTTATTATGCATTGCTAACCTAATAATCTAATTTGAGGAGATTCCTTTTAAAATATTATTAGTCTAGGCTGGGTGTGGTGGCGCACGCCTGTAATCCCAGCAATTGGAAGGCTGAGTCAGGAGGATCGCTGGAAGTATGAGGCCAGCCTGGGCTACAAAGTGAGTCCAAGGACAGCCTGAACTGCATAGTGAGACCCTGTCTCAAAAAGAATATATATATATTCTACTTATGACAGAACAGTCATTAATTTACCTTCTGACGTATTATATGATTTACTTATGCTTGTTTGACTACCCTGTCCTGTTCCATAGCCAATACAAAATATTTTTAAAAATTGAATTGGTTTACCTGGGTTTTGCTTCCCTGAACAAGATCACAGTGAATGATTCATAAAGTATTTTATTGATTCTGTTCACTGAGATTTTTGCCAGGTTTTTGCTTCTGTGTTCAACATGGGTTAGTCCGTGAACCCCCTCCTCCCATTTGGAAGGGATGATCTGTTATGCATCTTTGTCTGAGTGGAAGTAGTAGTGGACAGGGTTGGGCCTGGGTTTGAGTCCTGCTCTGCCACAGGGCCCCTGGGCTGCCTGCATTGGCCAGCTGTCCTGTGACAGGCCTATCACTGTCTTGCTGAAAGATAAGCTGGGAACTGTATAGTCAGATACTAAGTAAGATTTCATTCCCCTATTTAGGGATATGTACAATTATTGGATTAAAGATGCACGAACATTCATATTCTTTCTCTCCCCCTCCCTCCCCCCTCCCTCCCTTCTTCTTTCCCTCCCTCCCTCCCCCTCTTTTTTTTTTTTATTGTGTTACTTTCCCTTTATGAAACTTTTGCCTTCCTACTTTGTTCAGTTTCTGATATCCCAGAGTCAGAGATGCTGTTTCTTTTTTATCATTAATGTTTATTTTTAGTGCAGTGTCCTTCCACCAGCACAGTTCTGCTTGGCAGTGATTCCCAAGTTTTGATATGATGTTTCTATTTTTTGTTTACTCAGTTTCCTGTTGCTTTGTTCTGCGGATTGTCATGAACGTTGCTTAACAGATTTTTTTTTTTTTTTTTTTTTTTTCTGAACTGGGGATTACACTCAGGCCCTTGTGCTTGCCAAGCCAGTGCTTATTCTTCTGAACTATCTCCCTAGCCCCAACAGATCATTTTTAAATTTTTATGTGTTTGGGTACATGCTAAGATAGTTTTCCGTAGTGTTTATTTTTTTTAGGACAGTTATAGATTTATAGAAAACTTGTAAAATATTATATCATGTTCTCCCATTGTGCACAAACTTGAAAGTATACTCTGGTTTTCAGTGCCAGTGACTGTTTTTAGTGTACAGCTCTTAGTGTTACAGGTCTTACTAGCTGTCCCTGTTATCTCCTTGGCAGCTGAGGCTCACAGCCCCCTTGGCCACCTTCTGGAGTCTTCCAGCTGCCTCTCTCACTCTCCATAGGTCACTATAGGTTGTTTGGTCTCTGCTAGTCACTGCTACCAGTCTCCTTTGGTTTCTGCCTCTGGTTGCTGTCAACTTCTGCCCAGTTGCTACTGGCTCTACCTCTAGTCTCTGGAATTGTTTAGGGCTAATAGCCTGTAGAGTTACCAGCTGTTTTTAGTGCAGCCTGTAAGACTTAAGAACAGGCAGTAGGACCTTTTTGAGACCTGTGCTACATTACAGAGGGGTAGTGCACAGCAGGGACTCATTTGTGATTGTTAGGGAGCACTGCTTATGTAGAGGAGCAGCAGACCGGGCATGTGCAATTTTGTACATTTTATAGACCTGTTTGAGGGCTTTCATAGTAATGACAAAAGAGAGGCAGAGTTATCAGGAGAGGCCAGAGGGTCAAACCATCTGAGTTAAGTCCATATTTTCAGTCTGCTACAACACAGGCAAAAATCTGGAGCTACCTCAGGGTATTTAGTATAGTTGTGACTGTCCTGGTGACAGCTCTGCTGAACTTTAGGAAAAATAGCTGCCTCATTGACAGCTCCTGTGTCAATAAATGGCAGGGCTAAGTCATAACTGCTCCTGATTTTGAGGAGTTGTGGCACCTTTTTGTAGGGTTTGACACCTTCAATGATAACAGCAGCCCTAATTCCTCCCCAGTCTTTGCCCTGTCAGACAGTTTTCCAGCAGTTCCTCAGAGGTGGCAGCACTACCTGGAATGTCCCATAGCATGGGAGGGACATCATGGCTATTAGCCAAGCTCCTGTTCCTGTCAGCAGGGAGGCCACCAGAGTAACCCAGTGGTATCAGGAAGACCTGGGGCTAATTGCTGGAAGCTGCTCCTGAGGAGGCCAGTGGGGAAGTAGGGCAGGACAGCTGTCAATTGGACCTTCCGTGTGCTTCTGTCTATCAGAGGGAGATGTAAAGGGCCAGGCATTATTTCTTTTCTATCTCACCAGATCTCTTGCTCTTTGTTTATTTTTTGGTATCTGGAATCAACTCAGGGCCTTGTGCTTGTCTGGCAGGCAAATGCTGTGCCTGTGCTGCTGAACTGCATCCCTGGCCCTCTTTACTCTTTGTTTAGTTGCTACTTTCATGTATGGAATACTAGATTCTGTGGATCATGATAAATTTGATGAACTTTTGATGGTGAATTTATTCTCTTAATGCTATAATTTTTTTTCTCAGTAATAATAATGTTGAGCTTGTATTTATATCAGCTTAATAGGCCTGAGCCCCATCTTGAATTTAATAAGGTTTAATGCTATTTGGTGTCCTAAGGAATCCTGGTTATACAGGACTCTGTGACAATAGCCACAAAATACTACCCAGAGTAGAACAAGGTTTATAAACACATGAGTGGAACCTCTCATGCCCCCGTATCCCACCATCCACCTTAGCTCCTTTCTAGGCCTCAGATGTCAGGTTCCACTTTGACAGAAAGCCCTTTGGGTTGTATATGCCAAGTGTGTAGAGGGAGGCAGGGAGTTTTTTGGTTGAATGTTATTTATTGAACTGCTGGGTCCTGAGGGGTCTGACAGTGTTTGCTATCCCCACTAGTGCGTGCCAGAGGCTGGGCACACAATGATTGCTGGTAAATGCTGCTAGTGAGGGTTGAGGGCATACAGATGCCAGCCCTTGGGTTTTCTAACAAGCCTGGGTTGAAAAACAGGTGCTATACCAGGCCATGGAGGTGTCCCCCGAGTCCCCTGGTTCTAGAAACAGGTAAAGTAAGGATCACACATTTCCATTGCTCCCCAGTCCTGACAAGGAGCCCTGCAGCTCTGCCTCAGCAGACTTGCCAGGGTGGGCAGCTGGTGCAACTTACAGATTCCTGGGATTCCCAGGCCTGCCCATTCTGGGAAGTGGTCCCACCCTATAGCAGGCATGGTAGCCCTTGAGGAACAAGTGTTGAGATCCACTATCTATGGGGTAGGCAGTGCTGGATCAACCCAGACAAAGTAGTGGAAGATCCCAGCTTTGTTGTGGAAACTGCTTCCTGGAACAAGCATTACCTCATTGGAATGCATGAAGCCTGCTGCCCTGGCTTGGCAAGTGCTGTGCCTGGTGAGGATGGCTAAACTGGTTTAGGAAGAAAGAATTCCCTGGGACAGCCCTACCTGGAGGCCTGTTCTCTGCCCTGTTGGCATGGGCCTTCTCCAAGGAGTCAGGGCCCTTTGGAGAGTGGGGGTGGGGAGGTTGTGATCAACATTCAGTATACATGTTTTCCTATGGAAGTTTGTCTGGAGTGAAGGGTCAGCTTTTGCAGCTGGAATGGATGACCAGCTGTCTTGTAGAGCTGTCCACCCAACTCTCAGAATAATAGTAAGAGGGTGGGATGGCTTTTTTGTGTAGATAAAGAGTCTGCTTTAATAATTCCGTTGTCAGGGAGCCAGGCAGCCTTTCTGAATGACTCCAGAGCAGGAACCTCTCCCATGTGCAGATGAACAGTGAGGACATTTAGAGGCTGTGGCACATGGTTTTGTGGAGGACCAGCAAGAACTGACTGACTATGTAGTAGGAGGAAAGAGGAGGCTGCCACTTCTCATAAGCAGGCTGATTGTGAGTAATGCCTCCACACAGGGCCAGGCTTCCACACACCCAACCTTGAGAGCTCACCTACAGATGGATGGTCCCAGCAGTCCTGACCTAGAGTCACGGCTGGCCAGTGGCTGAGCCAGGATATGGAGCCAGGCAGCCTGGCTCCAGGTACATGCATACCAATTTTCTCTCCTGCTGTGCAGCTGGGAAATACTTAGGAAGTGGCAAGCTGGAAGTCTGTGTGGTCAAGGAGGAAGGGGAGGGGATTCTTGTCTGGGGGTTCAGAGACTCTGGTGTGAGAACCCAGATCTCACATTACCTTGCTCTGCCTTTGCCCTCTGCCTATCCTGTTCCTTCTACCTGAAGCACCTTACCATCTTCCCAACTGCCATGTTTTCCTCCTCTGCACGAGACACAAGGTCTGGGATGCAGCTCATCTAGCATACATTTAGCAATGAGCCATAGAAGAGTTGTTCCAAGCTTGTGGGGGCACCTAGGTGGCAACAGGGAGCTTTGCAGACACAAGGTCATGAGAGGATAAGAAATATTGCCTAGATTAGTCTTAGCAAACTGCAACCCTGTGGGCCAGCCTGGTTTTGCAAATAAAATTTTATCAGAACCAGCTATTACATTGTCAGCAGTGTCCCAAGATCAAACTGCAGGAGCCATCCTGGCATTAAAGTCTCAAAGATGGAGGCTACATCTGGGATCCTCTTCCCAACCTGGATCCTAAAGACTCCTACCACCAATTGTACCACATGGGAGGACCATGGTGAGGCAGAAAACATTGCATGGACAGCAAGCCCACAGCTGGTAACAACTCCCCCAGGTCAAACAGGAATACCCTTTCCTGTGAACCCCAGGGGAGGACAAGAGGGAGCAAACAACCTATGGAGTAGGAGGGTGTTGTGATGCCAAGTGTCTTGGGGGAGGCATTTTGAGATGGACTCAAAAGACTGCATTAGACTATGCAGGGTAGGGTTGAGGGTGTATTGGTCAGAAGAGATTTAATCAGCTGGACCAAGTGACTGCCTCTCCTTCCTTGACACCCAGCCTCCTGGCATGTGAGCTGGAGACTGGCCACAGAGAGGGCCTCCTTAGGCTCACATGATCCAGGTCAGGGATGTGATACTTTAGAAACATCTAAATTGTTTTCTCAAGCAACTTTATTGAGATAATTCTGATGTAGTGAACTGTATACATTTAAAATATGCACTGGCAGTTTCCATGGTATATGCTTGTAAGACTGTCAGTGAAACCAAAATAATGAACATGTCCCTCAGTGTCCATATTTCCTCATCCCTATTTGTAATCCCTCCACCCCTCATCTTCAGGGGACTACAGCATGGAATAATTTGTATTTCCCAGTTTTATATAAATGAAATTACATATTATGTATCTTTTTGGGGGGCGTCTGGCTTTCCACTAAGGTAATTTAAGGAAGTACCTATGTTAACCATGTACCATTAGTTGATTCTTTTTATTACTGAGTAATTTTCCACCATATAGGAATAACATACTTTTTTTAAAAAAGCGTTTTTATTGATAATTATTCATATGTAATAGCAGTTATAGATAAATACATTTTGTGCAAATCTTTGTATGAACATATATTTTTATTCAATAAGCATGTACTTAAGAGTGGACAACTATGCCATATAATAGATATAGTTGGCCCTTTATGCCCTTGGTTCCATATCTGGGGATTAAAGTAACCATGATTTGAACATATTTGGGGGAAAAAAATTGCAAGTTTTTTTTTCTGTGGTTATTCTCTAAACAATGCAATGTAATTAGTATCTTCAGAGTTTTTACATTATAATAGATAATATGTCATCTAGAGATTATTTACTATCTAACATTCTAATAGAGATGTACTAGTATCTCATTATAGTTGTAATTTATATTTCCCCAGTGACTAATGATATTAAGAATTTTTTGGTGCGGTTCTTTCCCTTTAAACATGTATTTTTGAGTGAATTATCTGTTATTTTGACCATTTTATTAGGCTTTTCTTATTGAATATTGAAAGTTCTTTGTGTATTCTGGATACAAGTTCATCATATATATAATCGGTAAAGTTTTTCTCCAAGTCTGTGACTTGTCTTTTCATTCTCAATGTGGCTATTAAACACATACTGGTTGTTGTTTTTTTTTTTTGAACGGGGGATTGAACTCAGGCCCTTGCACTTGCCAGGGAAGCGCTTATTCCACTGAGCCACCTCCCCGGCCCCTACACATACTGGTTTTGAAGGCCGGTTTATCAACTGATGTCCAAGGTCACAACCCTTTTCTCTTTGTGTTTTCCTCTGGTGGATTTATACTTTTAATATTTCAGCCTAAGATACATTTTGATTTGTTTATTATACATAGTGTGAGGTATAGTTTGTTTATTTGTGGTGGGGTCTTGCAGTGTTGCTCAGGCTGGTCTCAAACTTAGGCATTCAATTGATCCTCCTACTTCAGCCTCTCAAGGAGCTAGGACTACCTACAGGCGTGTGCTACTGTGCTGGCGTCTGGAATTCATTTTATACATATAGAGGCTTATTTACTTTTAGCACAGTTTATTAAAAGATCTTTTTTTTTTCCCTAACAAATTGCTTTTGTCAAATCAGTAGACTATGTTTGTGGGTCTGTTTCTATATTCTCTGTTCTGTTCAGTATATATTTCTCTGTCTGATCTCTTTTGCTAATGCTAAAAGCATATAACACAAATCTCTCAAATTTAAGTGTAAGCATTTAATATCTTGATACTATTATAATTAGCCCTATATTTATTTACTTGTTTATGTTGTTGCATTTTGTTGTTGTTCTGAGGAGGAATTTCACTGTGTAGTGCAGGCTGGCCTTCAACTTGTTGTGTAGTCCAGGCTGATCTTGAACTCAGAGCAGTCTTTCTGCCTCAGCCTCCCAAATGCTGGGATTACATGCCTGTACCACTACACTCAATAATAGCCCTTTAAAGTGCTTTCTGAAATAAATCCAATTTTTGTATATTGATCTTACAGACTCACTATTACTTCTAATAGCTTTTTTGTAGATTCCTTTGGGTTCTCTACATAGACTGTCATGAAATACATAGATAGAGATGTTTCTGCCCCTTCCTTTCAAATCTGGTGCTTTGATTTTTGTTCTTTGTTTTTCTTCTCCCTTTCATTGCACCACAGACTGTGTCATAGTGTTGAAAAGAAGTGATTAGATTTTGGTTTTATCACTGTATAATGTTAGTTGTAAGTTTTTGGAAGATGCCCTCTGTAAGGTGAGAGAAGTTCCTTTCTGTTTTGTTTAGTATTTATCAGAGGTGAATATTAAATTTTGTCAAATGCTGCTCCTATGCCTTTTGGGATAGTCATATGGTTTTTCTTTTTTGTCTATAAATACTCTGAATTTCAGTGATTTTGTTTTCTAATTTAGGTAGCCCAACTGAATGAGTCCCACTTTATTGCAATGTCTTATATGTACATTGGTGAATTCTGCTTTTTAAAAAAAATTTTTTTTTTTAATGTATTTGGTACAGGGTCTCACTACACAGATTAGACTCATAGTGATCCTTCTGTTTTCAGCCTCCCCAGTGCTGGGATTACAGGCCTGCGACACCACATCTGCTCTCATTGGCTGGCTCAGTGTGCCCAGGAGTGGGGCTGGCACAGCATGTGGTGCCAGGGATCAAACCCTGGTCCCTATGCTTGCTACTTGACTAAGAAGGTGCCATCTCACTGGCCCTGGTAAATTCTTTTTTTGTAAAGACTTTTTTGCATGCATTTCATAAAGAATATTGGTCTGTAGTTTTTATTTTGTTTCGAGACAGGGTCTCCTTGTAGTTGTTTGGTCTTAAGTTCACTGTGTATCCCAGGCTGGTCTCGAGCTCACAGGGATCCTTCTTGCCTCAGTCTCCCAAGTGCTGGGATTACAGGTGTGCATTTTTGTTTCTGTTTTGTGCTGTCTCTGATTTTGATTACAGGATAATGGTGACCTCATAAAATCAATGGAAAGTATTCACCCCTGTTCAGTTTTCTGAGTGAAACCATTTAGATTCAGAGTATTCTTTGTGAGTTTTGTTTTGTTTGTGACAGGGTCTTGCTGCGTAGTCAAAGCTGGCCTTGAACTCAGTGTGTAGCCCAGGCTGGTCTCAAATTCTCAACAATCCTCCTGCCTCAGCCTCCCAAGTGTATCACTGTGCCCATCTGTGGGAAGTTTTTATGCTGTTTGTTTGATTGCTTTAAAAGATACAAGACTATTCATTTCTTCTTGAGTAGGCTTTAGTAGTTTGTATCTTTGAAGATATATATAGATATATATATAGATATATATAGATATATATATATATATATATTTTTTTTTTTGTCAGAACTGGGGATTGAACTCAGGCTCTTGTGCTTGCCAGGGAAGTGCTTATTCCACTGAGCCATCTCCCCAGCCTAGGGTATATTTTCATTTCATCAAATTGTCAAATTTGGCGTAAAGCAGATAGTGATACTCCGTTAAGAGCTACAGAATCTGTGATGCTGCTACCTCTTATTCCTTGTAATGGTAATGTATGTGCCCCCTCTCCTGATAGTCTGGCTAGAGGTTTATCAACTTAACTGCATTTAAAGAACTTGCGGGACCAGGGAGATGGTGCAATAGAATAAATGCTTGCCTGGTGTCTTAGTTACTCTTCTCTCGTTGCTGGGACAAATACCCGACACTCAAAATGAAG
>NDGN011319988.1:0-14908 GCA_002564285.1 Tympanoctomys barrerae | reverse complement strand
CATATCAAGACATAGTGGATATTGTTATATGTTTGTATGAACTCCAAAAGTACAATTTCTATGTGTTGGAATATTGCTCAAGTGAAAAAATTATTTAAGAAAATGACCAGATTTAAAGAGTCTCTCTCCATATATGTGATAGTCTGTCCAATATTTCCATTTTTTTCTTGGTTTTGAATTACCATAAATTTTGTTCATGAATCCTGAATATTAAGAACTTTTCTTTAAATTCCACAGTGTATTGAAATATTGCATATTCAACACTAGAAATGAATGGTCTATAATATTTAATATAGCATCTCTAAACAATATCCCCTGGCTATGTGCAATGTTACCATGAATATGCACATAGTACAAAATCATAAGCATGTCTGAAGGAGAAACTATTCCCAAGACAACTGTTCTTTTAGGAGAATGTTGCTTTCTTTTTTCAAAATTTTATGTCTTTTAAAAAATTGTATCAGGGGCAGGGTAGATGGCTCAGTGAATAAGTGCTTCCCTGGTAAGTGTGAGGGCCTGAGTTCAATCCCCAGTTCCACCAAAAAAAAAAAAAAATAGTATCAGTATCTGATTTAAGTCCATAAGGATTCTAATTAATAATATGATTGTAATAAAATCAGTTAAAATAAGCATAATTTTGAAATAAATATCTATTTTGGCCCATTGGGGAAAATGAGTAGTTAAATAACTCTTATAATATTATAAATTGTATCATATCATACATATAATATAGTATACAAAGGATACAAGTAGTATACAAAAGTTATACTTCTTGCTTCTTTTTGGCTTGATTTTTAAAAGTTATGCTTTATGTGCAACTCTTTCACTATAAGAAGGAAGGCTGAAACATCATTGGTTTTGGAAATGTGAACCTTTTGGTTACATTATGCTGGATTCATGCAATAATTTGCTTAAGGTACAAGTAGAAAGTGTATTGTGTGCATGGTGACAGTGTGATTTGTCACTGAAGCATACTTAAATAGGCTACAGCCTTATTTAGAATTTTCTTTTCACCAGAGTGACATTCTAATCCAAGATCATATGGCAATGCAGCTGCTCAAGAGACGTCTTTTAGTGATACTGGTTGTGGCTTTTGAAAACACTTCTATTTTGTAAAGAATGTTTTAAGTGAAATGACAAAAATAGGATTTATTTTCATGAGAACTGAAAGTTCTCTAGCTTTTGATTAGCCTCATGATATATCTACAGCCAATGCTTATTTCTTGTCTACTCATTGTCCCAGTGTAAAATTCATTAAGTTATTCCCAAATCTGTTTATAGTTATCACTAAATAAGGTCCAAAAGCCAGCTAGAGTTGAATAGGAAGACATTTTATCAAAAATGTTTAATTACCTCTTTCATTCTGGGCAGAACAGTAGTGAACTTCAGAAAAAGAACAATTCAACAAAGCTTGATTTTAGTGAGATGCTTTTCTTCTATTGCAAAATTGATTCTCATGATCAATACTGTTGGGAGAAAAAGAGATAATCTTGCAGAGAAGTGTGATAGAAATTGATACAATCTGATGTAGTTTGACAACACCACAATTTAAGTTACGTAGAACCCAAACTAGCTTTATTCATACACTTGTAAATATAAATAAAATAAGGAAACACAATTTAAGTGAGTGAGTGAGTATGTGTGTGTGTGTGTGTGTGTGTGTGTGTGCGCGCGCACATCATTGGTCTTGGCCATTACCTTGAGATATCAAAGTTGTCTAATGAAGCATTTATCTGGGAGAAAGAATTGTATGAGAGACAGCAAGGTTAATTGTTATGATGATTAATGGGAGTCACCTGTTGGGGAAATTTAATACGTTTATACTGCATTTGCACGCCTAGAGTTGGCATCACAATGTCAAGTAGTGCAAAATGATCACAATGAACTTGTTTCCATGAGGTTTATTGCACAGTTCCACCCATCCTGGAGGTGCTAGAACACAGTCTGCTTGTAACTGGATTCAGCTATATAATCACATATCTGATATATCAACTCTAGACTGGTGCCACAGCTTAAGTGGGACAAAGAGCTTTGTAAGGAATAAATGTTTTTGGAGCATGTTAAAAGTTGAATAGGGAGCACTGGACTTAGGAGTAGACCAGAAATAGTGAGTGGGAAGGGAGTTGGGAGCTTCTGGTGGGGAGTGGCAGTGTTTTCTGCACAGGAAGCTGGATGCACTTCCTTGTCCCCTGGCACCATATGCCTGTGACACACTAGCTGGAAAAAGATGATTTTGGTTCCTAGGTCCTACACTTGCAGATGTGACAGCTGGGTACCAGAAGACAAGGTTGTTTGCTTGTTGGCTTGAAGGAGAGGTGTGAAGAATAGATCTATACACAAGCAAACCATGGCAAGAGGCATCAGGTTCTCAGGGGTGAGGGAAGCCAAGGGTGTGGTTATGGCTGCTCAGAAAGAGTCAGCAGCAGCCTTGGTACCTTGATGTGAAAATATATCTGGGTAGCTACAGCAGTGAGACCATGGTTTTGATTTTCTGGTTAGGCTTAACCTGTCCTATAAACCGCTTTGTTTTCTGAGAGCATTTGAAAGACAAAGTAAAAATATTAGTATCTGATTGTTGCCAGTTTAGTAGGCTTGGAAATTTAGCCTTGTTTAGTAGATTCTCTAGTAGGAAATTAAAACTTTGAAATTAATATTGGTTAAAATTATAGGTACTTCTTTACCTGTTCTTGGTTTCTTATGTGTCTTTTGTCTGTTTCTTTGCATTCTCCATAAACTGAAAGTAGACTACAGATCATTTTTAAAATATGGTTGGCTTCTCAACCCATCTTTGTTTATTTATTTATTTATTTTTAATGTATCTTGTACAGGGTCTCACTACACAGCTTGGACTCGTAGTGATCCTCCTGTCTCAGCCTCCTCAGCATTGAGTTTACAAGCTTGTACCACCACACCCAGTCTAGGTGGCCAGCGTGGTGCTCCTGGGGTGGGACCAGCATGGCATGCAGTACTGGGGATCAAACCCAGGTCCTTGTGCTTGCCTGCCTCGACCCTCGATGGCTTAGATGGCCCTCGACCCCATATATTTAGGTTACATCCGAGACATCCTAGAGCCTGGGAACTTATCATAGAAATAAGAACCAAAGATTTTTAATTAACAGTAATGATCAAATAAACTTATTTGGGGAAATTGCTAGTAAGTTACAATAGTCCTTAGAGAAAACTATAGTGGCTTATGTTAATTCTTAGGAAAATCATGTATAATTCTATTAGTTAGCAAAAATCCAAATGATTCTCACTGTGACAAGGGCCTTAGAATTTTTTTAAGGTCAAGAATCCATGATATAATAGGTTTTTTTTTTTAATTTTAGAAGAATACAAAATAACAAAAAAAGAATTAGAAACAGAAGATTTCACTAAAGAAAGAGTAGGAATCAACAATGGTTGTTATATTGAATAACAATTGTTGTTATTTTCAAATTAGTTGTTCAGTTTACCAGATATAAACAAGCAAAATTGGTTAGAAAAACAAAACAAAGCAACAACAACAAAAAGTTTCTTAAAATAAAAAAAAATATTTTAAGCATTAACTTCTTTTTCAAAAGACCAGCAGAGATCAGCAGTTCAATTTTCCAAATTGTCCTGGTTATGCATACATAAATATACTTTCCCCTTCTTTCTTTTGTCTTTTTCCTCATCTCAGTTATCTCTGCTCATTGAATATATTGTTTCTTATTCACAGTTATCTATGGTACCTTTCAGAGAGAAACCACAATAATTTGGGGAAAAAATTATATCAAACTGTCCCTCAGACAAAGGACTCGCATCTAGAGCATATAAAATATTGAAAACAATAAGGTCTTCAAAATATATTAGAATTTTTGTGGTATTCTTTTATTCTCCTCTCATTCAGCGCTTTTAAAAGTGCCATTTCAAAAAGGTTAAAATGGCACTTCTCTCTTCCAAGAGGAAAAGGATACGATACTTGGAAAGGATGGGATAAGTTGATGGGGATCCTGAGAAATGGTTATCCAAGAGAAAGAAGTCACTTCAATTTGTAGAGTCCAGAAGCCATACAGCTCTAGGATGGGCTCCTGGTGTGTTCAGAGTTAGATATACCAGCCCAACACCCTGAGCCCCAAGGGCCACTCTCAGTTTGCTGCCCAGGTCCTTCATGTCCTGTTTTTCCCTCATGCATTCTCCACATGCACCATGGCCTCCAGATTCCTCTGTCTTCTGGTGTCTGCAGATTGGAAGGTCAAAGTGCTTAATAGAATCCAGGAGACCCAGTTCTATCATGGACTTATATGGTTAGTACAAAGTCTAAGTCATTCTTCTTGGTGGCCCTCTCAGTCTTCTCAACTTTTACTAGAAAAATGTGAGGCTAGATAATTTCTCCCTTTTTTCCCCCAACATTGTGACTCTGAAATTCCTGAGTCTTTGAGAAAATCTTGCTCGGTTCACCTCTACCTGCATGACTGTGCCTCTCACTTAAACACTTCCCTTGTCTCATCCAGTATCCACCAAACTCTTTTTGAATCATTTTTTTTTCTTTGACTCAACACTGACTCAAATGATTCTTGTATGATTTGAGACAGTAAAAGAAAGACCTGTCTTTTTAAGATCATTTGTAGGTAAATTTTTCTTTCATGTTTAAAAGGTACATTAGAACGAATAATATACTACAATTCAAAAAACAATGGAATCTTAGCCATCATAAATAAGTCCAAAGAGTTGAGTAGGGCTATTTTTTTTTACTACTGATTTTAAATGTATTATTAAAGGAAGTAAATTTTATTTATTTATTTATCTATTTATTTATTTATTTAGTGTATTTTAGGGAAACGCCTACAGGGTGTTCTGAGTCTCACTACTAGATCAGGCTTGTAGTGATCGGCCTGTTTACAGCCTCCCAAGAGCTGGGATTACAGGCACACACTACCACGCCTAGTCTCAATTGCTGTCTCAGTGTGCACCGAGGGTGGGGTTGGCACAACAGGCCAGGGGATCAAACTGCCAGCCCCTGAGCTCGCTTGCAGGCACTTTAATCTGCTGACCTATTTGGCTGGCCCGAGGAAATATATTTATAAGAGGAAATATTTTTGCTATATTTCAAAAACGTTTGATTAATACAATATATTCCAAATACTGATGATAATTTTAATTTTGTGAACTGCTTCTATGCCATTACTAAACCTCACCGGGCTTTCATCATCTCATCAGCAAACAGAAGATGCTGAAATAGCTAATCTCTAAAGTGTCTTCCAGTTGAAAATATGATTTGATGTTGCTTCTTGTTTATTATACACAGTGAGAAGAACTATTTTAGCAGAGAGACATAATGAAAATCCTAATGATAATGATGTTAGCAGGGTATAATTAGAGCTTTAGATATAAATGCAGTTTATGCTAAAGTGTTTCTCATGGCTTTCAGTTGGATAGTGGCTTTGGGGATTACCAGATTTGGGTCAGTTCTAAAATAACTTTATAGCTCCGATATTTTGATTTCCAATAAAGTCTTATTAATTGATAATTTTTTGTGTACAAAAAGTTGGTAGGAGGATTTTTGTTGTTGTTGTTGAGAGGATATTTTAAAAGGGAAAAAAGCCAAAGATGTTTTGTGTAGGATCATACAATTTTACATAGAGAAATGATCCTGGAAAGCTTATGTAGTTTTACTCACATAGCAATACTATGAAAACCAGGGTAATATATGGCAATGAATCTTCAATTAGAGATTTGTGTAAAAATTTTTCATCAGAAAGAAGCATTTTGGGATTAAAGTAATAAAACTTAATTTAGTTCTAAGGCAAAAGTTGTGCCCATTACTCTGTAGATATTATGTAGAGAAGTAAGCAGCACATCAGAAAACAATTTTGAAAATTGTGTGCACTAATATTATTTCTATGAATATTAAGTCTTCAAAACCTATTGCTCATAAATTATCATTATAATGAAATACATTTGTAAAACATTGGTTCTAACAAAGTTAAGTCATATTTTAACTATGGAAGTTTTAGGAGCCTTCATGTTCTAATGTGTGACAGTTACTATTAGTCTCCAAGGGAGGATATGGTTCATAGTTAATTTTTATTTACTTTATTTTTTCATAGTTAAATTTTAAATGGATGTATTAACTAGGGTCCTTCTAAGAATTTTAGTACATTTTGAAATATAATTTAGTTTATATTTAATATGATTATTTTATATTTAACAAAAATTATGAATGTCAAGTCTATGCTGTAATGGAAAATACAAAGCTTAAAAATTTGTGGTTTCTGGGACATGTATAACTATATATATATATATATATATGTATATATGAAAACATACACTGTAGTGTAATATATTTTAACTGAACAACTTGGGCAAATACTCAGAGGAATTTCTGCGGGATGCTGCAGCTGGCTCCCAGAGGTATGTTTTTTGTATTTGTTTCTAAATTCACTTTTAATGATTACATTTACTTTGTGCTTCATTTCCTCACTTGACTACTTGACTGCCTTACTATCGAAAAGTGAAGGTGATAAGACTAAATTCTCATGTGTGCACCCTCCATTCTCCTTCCCTCTCTAAAATTCTCAGCCCTCCTATGTCCTCAGGCAGCCTGCTCTTTTCTCAATGAGTGACAATGCAGCAGGGCTGCCATTCATGCCAGACATCTAGGACGACTCCTCTTTCTTTCTTGCCTTTGAGATTTATTTAACCTTTAAAATTTATTTAATCTCACAAAGTCTCCAACAATGTGTAAAGGTTGAATATCAATAATGTGACAGTTGAATATCTGAAATATTCTAATATTGGAAAATGAGAGGGGACTGACATATTGTCACAGATGATATCGTTTCATGCAACAGAATGAACAAATTGTCTTCTAAGTCCAAATTTCTGAAAATGTTCTGTGAAATTGCATTAAGGCATTGGATGTAGGTGTTTATAAAACAAATTTTATGTTTAGACTGGGACTCAAGTTCAGGATATCTACTTATGTATACATCTGAGTATTTTCTAAAAACCACTTTTGTATCAAGCAATTTATGTAAATACTATTTATAACTTTTGCTGTTGCCTGCCTTTTATTTTACCCTTTAGTTACATATTGAGCTTCTCATGGGAGAGAAACCATGTTTCCCCTAAGCTTGTGTGTCTGATTCATTTCACTTTACATTATCTTGAGACTATTGGAGAGCGTCGCAAACTTTGGCAATTGAGGTGTGACTAGGTGACTAGGTGGTCTAGAATAGTGTCATATTTCTGTCCAATCATTGACCCAAAGGTTGCTATGCATGATGACTATAGTACTGCTTCAGCTAAATATATATTGTTAGATTGTAAGATTATAAGATCACTATTTTTCTGTGATGAAACTTAAAAAATGAAAATTGACCTTGACCATTTTAAGAGAAGCAAATGCCTTTCACTAAGATGATCATGTGATTTGAAAAATGAGGCAGTTTTGAAGAGGGTACATTATTCATTTCAACCTTTTCCTAAAATCAAAAAGACATTTTGTTTTTCTTTATTTTCATCCAGCAAAATCTTTAAAGATAATAGCAAAGACAAAATTCAGAAAACTTTTAGATCCTCTTGCAGAAGAATATTCCATTATTGCATAGTGCCCTTGAAACTGCAAGTAGAAACATCAAAATGACATCCAGAGTTTGGAGGCAGATTTATTTACCTCACATGAAATTGATTGGGATCATTCCCAGAATATCAGGCCCTGATCTCTGGTGGTCTAGGGCTTATATTGACTAAGCAAGCTGGAAGAACAGAGGCAGGATGGCTTCCCAATTGGAGATTAGTTCATACAAGGTGCATCATGGTGACCAGCTATGCATCACAGTAACCATCTATTTTGAAAAGAACAGAAGCAAGCAAACTGAAACATACTGGTGGGATTGTGTGTGTGTGTGTGTGTGTGTGTGTGTGTGTGTGTGCTCGTGCATGCATGTGCACATGCACAGGGGATTATTTTCTGCTACCTTAACTCTGTGTTCCTATCATTGCCTCAGTAAGTAAAGGATTTTTCTTTATCTATCTATAGAACTGCTATGTGGCTATAGTGGAGAGAAAGAGAAGTGATTGTGTTGCTGGGGTTTATCCATTATTCTTTATCTATGATCATGTATCTATTGTTTAGGTGCTTTTAAAATTTGATTTATGAGCTCAGAACAAAGCCTGATTTGAGCAGACAAAAGTATTCAATCTCTTCTGCTAGAGCTACCTGTGAACTTGTTCCCTAATTAAATATCATTCAGTATTTTAAGAATGCTTCCTTGATGAGACAGCTCTTTTGGTAGCAATGAGTCATGAGTTTCAAAGGAGACAGAGTAGCTTTTAAAATGACATGGTTCTAGTAAAAGCAAACTTAGAGAAAATCCATTAGTCTGAATTTAAGATTAAACTTTGCAATTGATAAAAATATTTAAAATAATTTTATGGAAATCTAAGCATATTTCATATATTAATATAGGATGTCAATCCTCAATTTATTCTAGATAAGAAGACAAATAACCAAAGAGAAGTTGAAAGTATGCTATATTAGTCACTTATATTAGTCATTTATATAATCACTTAAGTGATTTCTTTTTTAACTCGGTAAAGACATTGTATAGCCTAGATACAATTATTGGTTTCTTGAAAGGTTAAAAAGAGTCAAGACATTTGTTTTTTATATGAAATATTCTTTGATATGAAAATAAAAAGCTGCATTATTTTAATCATAGGTTGCGCTACAATGTTCTTGAACTGACTATAAAGCTATCATTCTGTTGCTAATTATACTCATGTTAATCTTTCAACTTTAGTTTTTTTCACATTTTAAATATGTTTCTAAACCATTTATTTCAGTTGGCTGGAGAATGTTAAGCTGTTATTTCATCCTTTGATTATGATTTTAAAATTTTTCTCTATCTGAAATAGTCTCATGTTTTTGTTGACATTTTGCTTCACTGCTGGCCTGGTAGGATTTGTTTAATAAATATGTTCAACTCAGGCTAGGAGTGAAACTCAGAAGTACTGCATATACTTCTGGATAACTTCTTAGAAACCAAATCATACTTGATTACTACAAAGAATTAAATTAAGGCTTGTTTTGTCAAAGGTCATTAGGAGACATAAATTTATAATTAAGGTGTTTATGCTGATCAAATTAAGCAGATCACAAAAGTATAATAAGGATGAAAAATGATTGAAGTTCATTAGAAGTTATTCATGACATTAAATTACTGACAGACAAAAAGTCTTCAATAGACAGATGCCACAGGTGCTGCTTTATTTAAGCAACTGGCTCATCTCTACTTTCTAGGTGCGTCTTCCTGACTGTACAAAGTCATCATGGGAATCATCACTAACTTTATTATTTTATGATTTATAAAAGCTTCTTTCAGCTCTGTGTTTTTTATATTTACTAGACTCTGATTTCATTAATAGCCTATTTCTTTTAGCCTCTTATTAAGAAGAATGAAAAACAGGAAAAGAACGAAATGAAAGGATGAAAGGAAATGAAAGAGGGGGAGTAAAGATGGTAGAAGAAAAGAAAAAGAAGCATCAATAACAAAAAGATGTTCTTCCTACTTCTTAGAGTCAAAATCACAATCTGTAGTGATAGCTATTGCAGGAAGGAAATAGACTTTCTGTGATCTTTCAGTTGAAAAATTAAGTGGTTTGGGTTGTTTTTTTTTGATGGCTTTTGCATCTTTATTTTAGCCTGCTGCAATCAATTTTAGATTCTCATTATCATAAATGTATTACAATTTTCCATGTATATATATATATATATATAAACATTCTATAAAATTTTATTTTCATTTTTATTTTTATTTTTTGAAGCATAACTACCTGTCTGTGGGCTTAGTTTTTTATATGTATCACTCATAAACTTCACTGATCATTTTATATGCAAAATGCATTGTTTGAAATGCTTCCAGTTAGAAAATTCATGCCATTTTCTTGTTAGTCCTTTTGGTATGTTGTCTTGAGTTTTTAAATCTGTCTGTCCCTATTCAGTGACTGTTTTAAGAAGGACTCCACTTCAGTATGAATACCAATATTTCTTAATATATCTATAAATATAGCCATGTACATACACACAATAGCGTACTGGTAAACAGTCTTTCTCATTGAATCTTTCTTTCCACTAGTAAAGTTTACACTTGCATTTGTAATTTTGAATTATAGAGATGACTTTGAGATTGAGCAGGTAAAGTTATAAAAATAGAATAATCTACAGCAAATGAGGTTGATTATATACCACACCCATCGGTTTACCCCTTACCACAACCTTCACGGATTCCCTGTACAGAATACTATTCTCAGTATCATCTCCTTGATAGTGTTTCTTTTTCTCATTGCCTAAATATATGTAAAAACACAGAGAAGCAGAAAGAAAATTAATAGTTTGTTTAACAACAACTTTTATAAAACAATGCATACTTTATTTCCATAAACAAATACCATCAAAGTGTCAGGGTATATTATCCTAGTGTATTATAATACTTTTAAATATATGTATGCTTATTTCTAACAACTTTATTTTGGAGAGAAGTATTTAAAATTTTTAGATTAAATAGAACCACCTTTTATTTTTTTTTAATGTTTTAGAATCATAACTATGAATCTATGGACTTAGTTTTCTTTGTATGTATTATTCGAAAGCTTCACTCATCATCTGTGTGTGTGTGTGTGTGTGTGTGTGTGTATGTGTTTTAGGGAAGATTGTACAGGGTGTTCAGAATCTCATTGCTAGACCAGATTTGTAATGATCCTCCTGTTTACAGCCTCCCAAGAGTTGGAAGTACAGGCAGGCACCACAACACCCATTCTAAAAAGTTAAATAGTTTGAATGTGTCTGTTAACCCAATTTTGTTTGTTGTTTGTTTTGTTTTCGCTTTTCTTGTATTTCGTACAGGGTCTATAGGGTTTCATTACACAGATTGGACTTGTAGTGATTCTCCTGTTTTCAGCCTCCCAAATGTTGGGATTACAGGTGGGCACCACCAAGAGCAGTCTCAATCCTGGTCTCGGTGCGCCTTGGGGGAGGGGCCAGCACAGTTTGT
The DNA here is from genome assembly GCA_002564285.1 of Tympanoctomys barrerae. Taxonomy (NCBI): domain Eukaryota; kingdom Metazoa; phylum Chordata; class Mammalia; order Rodentia; family Octodontidae; genus Tympanoctomys; species Tympanoctomys barrerae. Next base: position 3,890 of record NDGN011319988.1, on the reverse strand, counting down.
AGTGCAGGGAATCGAACCCCTACCCCTGTGTCTGCCTGAGTGTGGCTTTAATCTGCTGAGCTATCTGGCAGGCCCTTGTTAATCCAGTTTTAGAAAATTAGTGCCACTAACTGTTAATTTCCCCAGCCATAGACTTAAGTTTGAGGGAAATAACAAGTGGTACAACAGAAGTATAGGTTTGATGCCATTAAGAAGGTTCCAAATAGTATATTGTAAGAGTAGTATATTGTGCATTAAAGAACAAACAGGAAAACAAAAGCTATTCATATTTTCAAGATGAGATATTTTTAGAATATAGAAAAACATATAACAAATATATACACAAATACTAAGCATTTCAAATCCTACCACTTAATGATAATAGTGTATATTTTTTATTGTATCCCTTTCATTCCATTTAAAATCCATGATTTTCAATATAATAGACTTATACATCATGTCATTTTACAATGTTTCTCTTAAACTCAATATGTTAACTGAATATATTAAAGAACTTTCTTTTTGAAATAATTTAATTGGTATGAAAGTTATGAAGTAAATGCATTTTTAGTAAACACACACTCAGCTTACTGTAATGATAACATTTCATATACCCAGAACACAATGATCAAATCCAGAAAGTAAGTAATATTACCATTGTTTGAATTTCACCAGATTCTGCATGTACATATACTCATTTTGTGAATATGTATATAGTTCTGTGAAACTTGATCTTCAGTGTAGTTTTTCTATGCAGTTCACTTATGATGAATTAAGTAAATATCTTTTCCTGTGTTTAAGGATTTTCTCTGCATTTTTATGTGAGGTATCTTCATGTCTTTTGCCCATTTCTCCATATTTTCATTTTCTCCAAAAGTTTAATAATTATTTAAATATGAAGGGTATTGACCTTTCAATTATAATACAGGTTACGTATCTTCCAGTATGTTTGTTGTCTCTTGACTTCTTTTAGAGTGTTTAACAGCTAAGCTGCCGCATAGTTCATGTACCATGTAATTCATACAGATAATATGCACAGTGTAATGTTTTTAGTATATGAATATCATGTGGCAGTCATAATTAATTTTGCAAATTTTTATCATTTTTTTCTACAAATAATACCATAGCCATTGGCAGTAACTTTCTATAGCTTCCTAATTCCTCCAGCTTTAGGCAAAGAGCCTCCTACTTTTTGGAACTCAGGGTTTAATGTATTCCAGAAATTTCTTTATTCAGCTTAATCAAAGACATCTTTCATACCATGATATTTTTAACGTGTACATCATGTTCAGTGATCCTAATATTTCCGTATTTACCTAAGCAGTCAGTGATTGCTAAATGTGCAGGTTGTTTACAAAAGTTCACATCTAGAAGTGACGCATTTCAACATACCAATGAATTATGGCTAGGCTTCTGTTTCCTAAGGATAAATTTTTAAAAATCAAATTACAGTCTCAAATGCTAGTAACAGTATTAAGGCTTTTCCCCCCTGAATCAATATCAAAGAATGCTTTCAATATGAACTTGCTATGATATGAGATGATAGTTCTTAAACCTTTTTCCAAAATACTTAGAGATTTAAAATATTTGTTTGAAAGGTGCCTTTCCCTCCCTCCAGTTTATAAGATAATGATAGTTTTCTTATGAATATTAGAGATATTAACCATTAAGTTATTACCTGTTCACACTCTTTGTCCACTTATAACTGAATTGCCTGCTTTCTCTGGGTTCCCAAAGAGCTGTGAATCCATTAACAAATGTATGTCGTCACTCCTTTCCTCTGCTTGCTGTCTGCCTTGTAATTTTGTTCTTCTCTTTAGATTGTATACCTAAAGAAAGGAACAGTGATAAAGGAGCAGTAATAAACAGTAAATAAAAGAATAGTGATTTTAACATCTCCGTGATGCATGTACGTGAAGATAAAGTTAAAAATAGAAAGCTCTTGGAGGAACTTTAAGTAAATTCCTTTTGACATTGACTTAATAATGGCTGATTCTCCTGATCAAGGAAGTAGTCTTATGGGTTTGTTTGTATTTTGTCAAAGTTTATTGAACTCTATACTTAAAATGTATTCTTTTTTTGTATATGAATTATACCCATGAAGTAGGTTGAATAAAACATTAGTTCAAGTTGAAGCTTAGCACAATATTGATGACAGATGCTCTATTTTCTAAATTATTTTTCTTTACTCAGTCTCCAAGATCCCTAGTTACTAGAAATGCAGCTCTTGGGAAATAAATAAAAGTAATAAATTCTTAATAAAAGAAGGATGAAATATTTACTTGTAACATGTTGAGAATAATAATATGACAAATTTTTGATATCTATGGAAAGCACAAGCTCTACATAGAACTCTGTATTTCATACATAGACCATATATTAAAAAGGTTTGGATAGTTGGTGTACCCTTACTGGTGGACTAAACTGAGGTACATGTTTAATCAATTAGATTTTTATTTTATTTTTAAAGTAGAGTTTATACAATTTTAATGGTAGTAATTTTAGTGACAATAAAATCACACGGTAGAAGAAAATCTTGAAATAATAAAATAATGCCTTAATTTTGAGAAATTAACATAAACTCATGGCCATGAAAAGACATTAACTTTTCTAATTCTTTATTCAAGCATTAGGGTATTCCAGAAAAAAACAGCTATATTGTCATACCACAAGTGCTGAAGTGTGTCCTTTTGTGATTAGATTGTCAATTGCGATTTCAATCACATGATAGAGAAACAGATCTTTTTAGAGAAGTTCTGATTATATTCTCAGGCAATGATCATAGAAAATGTACATGTAGTTTTCTATTACTGCTCCAAAGGAAGAGGACTTTTGTAAAAATATCATGCCTACTCCCACATGGACAAAGAACTCAGTGAAGAGAGCTATCAATGGTCAAGAGATGAAGATATATGTAATGGAAATAAGAACTCTATAAAAAGAGCATGTTTCCCAAATTAAAAGTAAGAAAACAGTCAAAATGACACATGCAGTGAAGTAGTTGTGATATGAAAGAAGGGCAGCCAGGAGAGGAGATGTTGTTTTTCATCAATAGTAAGTAGAATGCAGTTCCTTTGTACACACATTTTACATATGCATGCATACATTCATCCATCCATACATGTATTTTTTCTTCACTTGAACTTTTAAGAAAATTGTATACAAGTAAATATTAAATGTTTCAAAACAACTGAACTAAGAAAAAGTTTTCATGGTAGTAAATAATTACTAACAATAAAACAAGGTAAATACTGGAATGACAAATAAATGACCATCACTTCTAACAGTTTGGGGGTAGGATGTTTCACAAACTTCTAGTATGTCATGGACATGGATAGTGTCCGTGACGCTTACTGGTGGCCAGGTGTCACTTGTGGGACTGAACTACTGTTTCCTTGGTCTCCACCTTGTAAGCCCAGATAGAATCATGACACATAGGGTGCAGGAGAAGTCCTTTGGTGCTGTATACAAAAGAATAACTGAAAGTCTGCTTTTGTATACCTCTTACTCTCCTGTGTTTAATTGTTTGCCCTATTTGGTGGGTTCTTTCCATTCTCATTCATGGAGTTTTGGTCATTTTGTTCCCTCTTTAGAACATTAGTTAATACTTACTTTTCTGAATATGGCTTAATCTTAATTTTTGTTTTAAGATTTGTACTGTACCTTTGACTTAAAATCTACTTAAAAGACATGGTATGATACTTTCTAGTATTAGAAACTTTAAAAAGTATATTTACATTTTCCGTTGACTTTGTATTACTTCTTCCTTGTCTTTTGCACACACACACACACGAAAAAAATATGTGTATAACCCAACATAAGATTGATACTGTTTTGTAGAAATCTTTAATAACCTTTTAAATGGGTTCATCTAATATATTTTACATAGTCCTGCATAACTACCATTTTGA
>NDGN011319983.1:0-5000 GCA_002564285.1 Tympanoctomys barrerae | reverse complement strand
GTGTTAACTTTCATAATCTCGTAGTGAAAAATCATTGCAGGTAAATTTGTCTTGTTGCTTTATAGTTACATTTATCAAATTTTCTGAACTAAAATAGGAACATGTGGTTGAATACAAGGATGCACTATTTGAAAACAACTATTATAGAGACTGGTGGGAACAGTCACCATGTCTCCCACAGAAAATTTCAATCAAATTTGTGATGCAGCATTTCATCGCCATGATGCTGCCAAAATTTATTTTCCTGATGAAACAGAAGCACATATCCACAATACTTCTAGGACTGGAAGGGAAGGTCTAGAAAATTTTTTGAAAGAATTACTTGCATCTCCTTCTATGTTAAAGACTATCTATTCTCCTCATTTTACCGATCAATCTGGAGGCAATGACAGCCACTGAAGATCTGTCAAAGTTTTACAGGTTACTAAACTAACATAGAAGTGTAGGCATCCTGTATCTTAGAGGCTGCCAAAGCCAGAGCATTGTATTGAGTTCTGCATACTTGAGTGGTCAACAGGCCAACTGAAACTGGAGCAGTTAGCCTGTCAGCTGACAGTGATCCTGCCCCCCCCTCCCCCGCCCCCACCCCAATTAGGTAGCAGCTTGTGGCGTTTAGCAGGAGAAGGGAGCCGGTTGCAGCTCTCTCGCATATGGTGTTTAACAGACTCCACTCCCCATTTGCTCCTCCGAAAGGTGTGTATTTCCAGGGGATGATGCCAAAGTGTTCTTTGTGTTATGGTGCCTTTGCACTGTGAGGTGACGTGTCTGACACGTTGGGGAGGATACTGTGAAGAGCTTTAGAATTTCTCACTGACTTTCACTATAACTTGAGAGAATAAGCTTATACCTTACCAAGGTAATAATGTGACTTTTGGGAGAGTAGGAGCACAGTTCTTGAGTGAACAGAGAAATCTGGATTTTCCATTGCTGATGTTCTTCATTGATTTGCCTTACAAGATTTGCTTTTTTGCTTTTTAAAAAATACATGTTGCCTAATAGATGTGTCAGCCCAGCTGGTTTATCATTTTCAGTAGATTTCAAAGCAGGGCTTCGAGACGCAAGTACAGTAAAACAAGAATGTATCTTTCTTCCGAAATCCCCTCCTCTTTCTTTAGCTGCTTGAAATGCAATGCAGAATAAAGCTCAGATAAATAAATAAATTGAAGGGGTATACAAGGCTGAGATAAAGAACTAGTTCTACATACAAACTGAGAAAAAAATCTTTATTTCTATTCTGAACATTGGTGCCTCCCTCCCCACCATTCAGAAGGAATTGTTAGTCTTTTGTGAAAGACTGCTCTCATTTATTTAACGCATGCCACATGGCTTAGCTTCATAACAAGTATAGAGTTTCTAGAGATTAAAAAAAAATCCATTTTGTATCTATGGAAATACCAAGCTGGGATTTAAACTTTAATCGCTGAAAGTTCTTCTACTATAGGGTAAAATTTCTGGATTTATTAGTGTCAGGCATCCTCAACTATGCCCTCCCCTGGTGAACGGTTGCTTACCTCTAAACAGGTTGCATGATTTTTCAAGGCTATTCTGTGCCATGGAGAAAAATAATGTATGGATTTTTCCATGTTTTTGTTTGTTATAAGCAGAATATTTACAATAATTTATGGAAAGTCTTGGAATTATAAATATTAAGGCATTGCCAAATGATTTAACTATCCCTTCATGGAAAATTGTCTTTAAACACTGTCATTTTTTTATCCTTTTTCTCTTTTTTTATCATTTACTTGTAGACCAGAAACACTTGCAGGCTCTTGCCCCTGGCCTTCTGTGAGAATGTTAGTTAGCAATGCTCATAAAAACTCAATTCATCAATGTGAACATAATTTGCTATGAACAGAAAGCTCACAAAAGGGTGAATTTGTCAGATAGACAGGTGGCCTGAGATCTCTCCCTGATACTGAATGATATGAATAATAGATTCTGGTAAATGTATGCCAAGACTTGAGCTGTAAACACAGCTGCCTCCATTCCCTTCCAGAAAAACAGCTTCGAGGACGAAAGCACAGGAACCGTGGTTCCACCTGAGGACCTAAGCTTGTACACACACACACACACACACACACACAACACACATGCACACACACACACACATGCATGCACACACACATGCACACACACACAGACACAGCACATATATGCATGCACATGCACACAGCACACACATTCACATAACACACACACANNNACACACACACACTGAAGGACTAAACAACTGTTGTAAGAAAGGATAGAGTTAGGGTAATCTTCCCTTTTTTCCTTCCTTATGAAAAGCACATTTTAAAACTATCATAGGCAGAGGAAACTGGAGAGAGAAGAAAAAGAAGAGAAAGGACACAGATTTTCCTAATGGTCCTGCTTCCACATTATTTAAATGTCTTATTTTATGCAATACACAAATCAATGATGCTAATAAACTTTGCAATATTGTGACTTCTGATTTATAATGAGCAAAAATAAGAGAGCAGGTTGAGTCTAAGCAGAAGCACTGTGCTTGAAATCATTCTAGTAATTCATGGCTATTTGTCTTATGGGTTATTAAGTATTTATTAAGGTTCAAATGTAATGTAGCCTTTTCTTCAATTTATTCTGAACTTTAAAAATCTGTTTTGCAAATTGTTTTCCAGGTAATGCACAAACCCACTTAAAAGCTGAACCCGAGGATTTTAGAAGATCGTAGTTGAGTGCAACATGTATTTAAAAAATCTTTATAGGTACTAGTGCGTATAGGTTGACTTATTCTTATAACATTTATGATTGGCCTCTCTAATCAATTGGCAGCCAACTGAATAAGGTTTTCTTACATAATACAGAAAAGCAGCATTTCTTAAAGTACAATATGTGTAACATATAATACAAGTAAGCAGTATATATAATACAAAACTTGAGATAAGAAGCAGATTTAATGGCTATACATTTATTTTGATCTTGTAGATAAGCAGAAGTAATATTTAAATATTTATACTTTCATGGATGTTGTTGCATAAGAGAAAATGAAATGTTTTTAAATATAAAAGTCATTTTATTTTAGGAAAAAATGATTATTCCTGATATTACGGCAGTGAAGTCAGGATTTGGGCCAGTGAGGCTTGGGAAACTTGGCAATCTTGACAATCTTATTCTAATCACCAAAATTTTATTAAAAGATCTTACCAAGAGTAATTAGGATAAAGGAAAATGGAACTATGATAGTTTTAGAGTTGCAGCAGGACTTGAAAATGATTCTATTCTATTCTTTGATTTTTAGGAATGTAAGAGCTACACTGCAGATGGGCTCAGGGAGTGGACCACATCACTGACCTGGTTATAGGGAAAGATGAAATTAGAAAGGAGTGTTCCTTAAGGTTGGTGCTGTCTGTTGTTAGGAAGAAGGGAACAGACTGTTGTAAATTTTGGCATCTCTTCCCACTCACCCACACTTGATTCCTAGAAGGAATATTGATAGTCTTCCTTTGAGGGAGGCTTTCATCTTAACTCTTCACTGACAAGGAAAGTCCTAAAGCCATTGATCAACTAATATTTATTTGGGCTTTTCCAACATGTGAATGTTGAAAAGGAATTAGTTTTGTTCCAGTAGGAAGTAAGCTCTCTAATGAGAGTAAAAAGAGGCAAATGTGTTCCTCCTTTTTCATTTTCCTAAGGATATGATTCTCTCTTTTGTCACATGACATTTTATTGTGTTCCAATTGTATACTTCGTCTCTATTCTACCAAAGTGATTCTTTCAAGCAAGTACTTTGTCTTATTTATCTTTGATGTTTTTTTTGCTTAGTGTCCTACACATGGTAAATATTCAAAACTACACATTCTATGAAGTCACAAATGCATCAGTTTCTCAAATCCCTGTTAATATTGTTTGACCTATGTCTCCATTATCCACATTATCCTATCCAGTCTAATAAAATCCAATTCATCAAATATTTAAAACCTTCGCTAAGTAGATGATACAGACAACAGAAATGAGTAAGTAGTTTTTACCTTATTAGATGCACTGATGAGGAGAGGTAATAAGATATGAACACAATTGAAGTACAAGACACAAAAAAAGAGATACAATTTACTCTGGAAAATCAAGGAAGGAAAGAATCTCTGGAAGAATCCAGAAAGTTCTCATGAAAATGGAGCTGAGGGTTTTAATGACAAAAATATTTCCCATACTTCTACTCTAATGCTTAAAGGTAAATGAAACAATATACACTATATATTTTATCCACTGACTTGGATGTGCAAATTCACATTTCAGTGACTAGAGACACCAGCCATTTATTTCAGAAATTGGTGTTCACAACATAAAACTCCACAAGGAGGTTCACAGGTCTAAATTGTGTGTTTCAACTCTTGGATTTAAGCCTAAGTAATCGGACTCTCTGTCAATATTAGAGTCATTGGAACAAAGAAGATTCACTAAACAATGAACCAGCTGACTAATGAAGTTAGCTAGGATCAAAACACCACAATCTATACTAAAACATGCCACAAAAGGTCTATCATATTCCTTTGTTTTGTTAAATTTGAAATACAATTCATTCAATGAAATGCACAAATTTAAGCACTTTTGACACATGTATATTGTCGTGGTATAGTAAATCTTCTTCATCTGTGTCGCTATAGTTCTGATTTCAACCATAATAGATTAATTTTGCTTGTTCTTGAAAACTTTACATAGATGGAATTATGTACTATACACTCTTAGGTCTGAATACTTTAGCTAAAGAAGAAGTTTCAAGGATTCATCTATATTTCTGTGAATAGCCATCATTTGTCCTTTAAAAATGCTGAGTATAGGGTCAGTGAGATAGCTCAGCAGACTAGGTGCCTGCCTAGGCAAGCACATAGGTCAGGGCTCTATCTTCAGCATCACATGCCATACTGGCCCTGTCCCTAGGTGTGAGGAGCCAACCACTGAGACCTGGTGTGGTGGTACATGCCTGTAATCCTAGTGCTGGGGAGGCTGAAAACAGGCAGAACACTACAAGTCCAAGCTTC
>NDGN011319971.1:0-10536 GCA_002564285.1 Tympanoctomys barrerae | reverse complement strand
ATATATATATATATATATATATAATTTAGGGAAGGGTCTATAGGGTGTTCAGGGTCTCACTACTAGATCAGAATCATAGTGGTCTGCCTGTTTACAGCCTCCCAAGAGCTGGGATTATAGGCGCAAGCCACCACATCGAGTCTCAAGTGCCATCTTGGCATGCCCTAGGGGTGGGACTGGCACAGCAGGCCCAGGGATCACACCCCTGGCCCTTGCTCCTGCTTGCAGGCACTTTAATCCACTGAGCTATTTGGCCAGCCCTTAAATAAAAGATTTTTTAAAACTGAAAAATAATAATAATCATACATTGAGGAAAACTGTGAGAATGTTGGAACCAATTAATATGCTGATACACAGTTTGTGTTTGAAACTGCTATACTCAGTTTTTGGCATGAGTTAACTTAAAATGTCCAGAAAAGACACTTTAAAATTTAAAGTCATTTTAATTTTTTCTAACTCTCTTTATTATATACATATGCAAGTATATTGTTATGGCTAGTATATAGATGTCCCCCAGAAAGCCTCATGAACTCATAACTAGGGCTTTTGGTAGGAGACTGAATCATGGGTGTGTGATGCTGGATTAAGGGTGCACACTACTAGATTGGTCTACTGTTTGGTTTAGCGTAGTTCTGGGAGCAGCTGACTTACCATGGAAACAGCCCTTTGGTCTGGGTGATACCAACCAACAGGCTTGAACCGTAGATGAACTATAAAGAAAAAGGGAGGCTCAACACTTGCTGTGTTCTACCTACCATGCTAAGGACTGTTTCTCATCTGCCATGGTCCCCTGCTAATTCATTGTAGTCCCCAACTATGAACTAAATCCTCTACAAACTGTAATCTAAAATAAAACTTTTCTCCTTTAGCTTGTAGGTGTTGCACATTTTGTCCCACCAAGAAGTAAGCAGCTAAGGCACAGAGAAGGAAGGAAAAAAAGGAAGAATTAACCACACATACAAGAAAGTACAATGTGAAGAGTTCTCTCAGTCTTATTTCTACTGTAGCCAAAATTCAACCAGTGTGCTTTTCCTTCTCTGTTCAAAAATGAAAAAACTTTACAAAGTTTAACTATATCTGAATGCTGGGCAATGAGCAGAATATTTTGTGGGTACAGAAATTATCAGTGTCTGAGGGAACAAGGGAATAATACCTACTCTGGAAGTGCTTGAGTATCACTTCTCCTCCAGATCATACTGATTGCAACCATTATCCACTCTTGCAACTAACTGCGCCATGGTTCTTTAAGTCTAGTTCCAAGTCTTTTACCAGAATCATGTCTTTCATTTTCTCTTTCAAGGTCCTGTAAATGCTGTTTAGTCATTGATTTCCAAATGATAGCATGGCTTCCAGTTTCCCTAGTTTTCTGATCGACAAATACTCAAACACTAGGACATTTCTTCTAATAGAAGGGAGTTGGGTCAGATGGGTCCTGGAAGGTGGTTGCTAGGATGAGTGCTGATGAGAGGAACCCAGCTTTTTCCTTCAGGGGATTAGATTCTCTGCTAAGATGTCATATTGCCTGGATTTGGGGTATAATCAATACCAGGATCAAGAAGCTGTTCAGCTTCTCTTTCTAATTATTTCCAATGTTGGAATTCATCCGGCGGGCTTCTCCTTTAAGTTGCCTTTCCCATATTTGAGTCTTCACTTGCCCCTTTTCTTGAGTGCTTACACATCCAGATGCCCTTCTTCCCAGTGTTCCTTGCACAGCTCCCTGTAGTCAGCCATGATGACTAACATACATTTAATGACTGATATAATATAAAAACTATGTAAATATTGTTGTGTTATCTAGGAAATAATTACAATAAAGTATAAGTTCAGTATTGTTATAGTTTATGTCTAGCTGTCCCCCCAAAGCCTCATGCAGTCACAAGGTGGGGCGGTCTTCTAGAGTTTGTGCTTGATTCTTGATCCAATGCTGAGATTAAGGGTGTGAGTCCTACACCTTGACCTTGGGGTGAGTAATGTGCATTATAATATAAGGACAGGAAAGAGACTAGCTAGCAGAGGAAACTGCTTCCCCTCCTTTTGCTCTTCCCCCCCCCTCCATGAATGGTTGCTCTCTGCCATGTGCCACTCTGCCTTGGAGCCAGCTGAGTATGGAATGAAACCTCCACCAACCATGAGCTAAATAAATCTTTCCTTTCTTAATTCTGGATGTCGGGTATTTTGTCCCAGCAATGAGAGAAAAGTAACTAAGACAAGTATCAACACAATTTTTTAAAACATATTTTCAATTGGAAATTGAATGTGGATATCAAATATGTGCACATAATTGACTAAGCAAATTTCTTTTCTAGATTAAGAAAATGTTCATAGTTTCTTCAAGGAGCATGTATTACTCATACCACTGGGGATAAAAATTAATATCTCATAGTAAGGTATTTGTTAGATAAATTCAATGACATTTGTACTTTGAATTTTTTCCTACAATGAAGAAAAAGGAAGTATGATCATTTATGTTATAAATTCAGTTATATATTCATAATTTAGTATACTTCATTAAATACTAAGCAAAAAAAGTTTAAGCAATGGAATTCCAGTTTCCCCATTCTTATAGCTCCTATTTATATTTAAAAGACAAAGTAGTTAATTATCAGCATATAGAAAAAGTCAAAATAGTGGGGCGGATGGAATACAGGTAATGACTGATTGGCTGAGATACAGCCAAGATCCACAAGTGTATGAAGTTACAGAAGTCTGGTCTGGTGGTAGGAGACAACTTACTTAGAGATAACCTTAGGAAGTCTAGTGATTGAGTGTGAAATAGTTGCCCTAAAGAAATAATATGAAAAGGCAGGAAAAATAGTAGCATACACTAAGCACTTAGTAAATAGCAGTTAGGAACTGAATCAAATTATTTTGTTACTCATCCTCAAAAGTGCAGAAAATAAGCAGCTACAGAACTTCTTAATTATACAAATAAGCTCTTTTCTTGGTCCCTAGCACAAAAAACTTTATCATCCCAAATCTGGTCACTATTCTGCATAGATAGATATGGTTACTTAGGTGTAAACATATTTAAAGTGAACTAGTGAATTCTGAAATCCAGAACCACAATCATAAATGATGAAGATATATATCTTCAAGATAGATTGACAAACATCTTCAAAATCACAAATTTCCATGATATATATATATATTTTTTTTAAATATATTTAGTACATGGTCTACAGTGTCTCACTACACAGGTCAGAATCATAGGGATCCTCCTGTGTGTCATCTCATTCACTAGTCCAGTCTCATTCACTATCTCAGCACTCCCTGTGGGCACGGTTGGCAAGCCAGGGATGATCGAACCCTGGATATATGGATGGAGATATATATATTAGTTTTCACTGCCTTTTTTCTTTTCTTTTTTCGGTACCAGGGATCAAACTCAGGACCTTGTGCATGCTAGGTAAGTGTTTATGCCACTGAGCTATCTCCCTCCCACCCCTCATGAAGTATTCTTAAATAATTATTGTTGCTTAGTGTTTTGAACATTTATAAAGAATACATTAATACAGAGATTTTATTGGTTAGTTACTTCTAAAATACAGGGATGGTGAAATGGTTAATTTTATGTGTCAGTAGTACAAAGCAAAAGTTAACAAGCTATATTTTCCTTATCCCCTCAAACTAATATAACATGTGATGTTATTGTAACAAAAAAGTTTTAAAGATGGACTTCAATGAGCTAAAGGAAAACATGGCAAACAGCAGATGTGTGACTTCTCCAAGAATGTGAGTTAAAGTGGAAGAAAATATGGAATATATCTGATGCTACACTTTTTAAAGATAAATTTATAAACAGTCTAAGTTGAGGACAGGGAAAAAGAAAACAGAGAGGTAAACAGAGAATAAAGGCAAACAGAAAACAGGGGCAAATAGAAAATAAATGACTCAGAATCTCATAAATCTCATAAACAACACTGAGTAGATAACTACCGAAACGTTATAGGAGACATCTAGAGAATGCAATGATGTTTTGAACCACTAAAAAAATTAATTTTGAAACTACTGATATCAATGAGTATTGATAGAAATTGCCAAATTAATGGCATAGACAATTGTTAAATAACAGAAATTGAAGAAAATATCTCTTTAGAATGACCAAGAAAAGTAGCATAAAGAAAAAATTCAACATAAAGGATAGTTTTCTATTTGTGTTGGTCAGTTATGGCAGCCTTATGGCTAACTACAAAGTTCTCTGAGCATGATAGTTTGGGAACTAAACGAACAGCTCTTGTTCACTGCTATGCGCCATTTGGCACAATTGAAGTTACCAAATCCTTTGTTAGTAAAATTTTTTTAGCAAATCTTTTTGTAGCAATCTACTGCTACACAGAAAAGCAAAATTTTTTGTTCAATTCATTTGCTATCATAACAGGAAAGCAGACCATAGAAATCTCAGTCTAGTTCAGTCTAATGACTAAAGAAAAAGATTCAAACCCTCAAATGACAGACAATACATAAGAATCCTCACAAAGTCATAATGGAGTATGTTTTGAGTAATGCCATCCATTTATAGTGGCATCATGGTTTCAAGCACCTGGGTATTAAAGGTTGACTAGATCACAACACAAACACATCATTAAAACCTTGACCTCCATTCACAATCATTTATCATGCTCCAAATATTATCCAAAATGCTACATACATATTTCTTGCCCTCCAGGAATTTTGTTCTAAACAATCCTACAAAATATATTTCTTCTTAAATCTAACTTAAATTTCATTTTTTTACTTATTATAATACAGGGATTCATCAGAAAAGTTTGTTTTATACTTTCAAAAGAAGAAAAGTGAGGAGATAGAACACAAATGACTGAATATGAACCTGTGAAAATTATTTAAAACATCTTAATATTGTTCCTTAAAAAATGATCTTCAAGTAACTAATTCATTTTGTATATAAAAGAATATTTTTAACAAATTTATACATCATTATTATATTAACAATCATTAAAGCACAAATAAGTATAAGACATCAATCTGTTGTTTCTTAAAGGCTTCTGCCAATTCTCTCACTCATTTGCTCTCATTTACCACTCTTTCAGTGACATACATAATGATAATATTCATATCCAGAAAACTGCAGGACAAGCATATATACCCACATCAGTGAATCATTGTGAAAAATGTCACACTACTCATTACCATTTTAAATATTTCCATCACTAATGCTCTACTGGAATCACCCCAGTGACCTTCAAGCTTATTACAAAAACCCTCTATGCTAGGTAAAGATAAAATTTCTTCCAACACAATATGAAATATTCACATAAGAATATTAAGATGTGTCAAACTGTGCAGAAATACATGAAAACAATCCACTTCCCTAAAGGTATATGTACTAAGGACTATTTCAAAAGAGTGTGAGTGTGTGTGTGTGTGTGTGTGTGTGCGTGTGTGTGTATGTGTATTTGTGTGTATATTATAGTTCCTGTTTTGTTGATTTCCAATAATTGTCATTATCATTAAATGTAGAGTTGTTTTCTTTCAGAAAGTGATTAAAAGACCTGCAAAGCTAAAATAACCTTCCTCTTTAGATAAAGAATAACGATTTTGAAAATATTGTTAGCTGAAATGTATGATGCACAAACATGCTCTTATCTTAACAGCTAACAGTCATATCAGCTAAAAGGGAACATAAAATAAGTACGTTCTTGTGACGGTGAAGACATGTTTCTAAGCACCTTACATTTCAAATGCATTGTTAATTTTTTTTTACTATATGGGATCTTGGTTGTACCACCTCAAAAAATAAAGACTATATCACTAACTAGTTAGAAAACAATTATACACTCCTACTCATGTATACAAAATTCTGTAAATAACTGGAAGAGGGTTGGAAAAGATCTTTCTGAGATTTTAGTGGCCCAATTTCTTGGCCCATCATATTCCTACATAAATACTGCATTGTAAATATTTCACACATGCCAGAATAACACAAAGTAAACAGAGTATCACCAACCAGAAGTTACGAGAGTAGGTGTTCTGAATATACTGGTAAAGAAAGTCACTTCATTGGAAAGGTCTCTGCTCCTTCAACCTCACCCTCCTTACCAATATACATTCATCACTGAAAAGGGAAATATTTACAAAACTTAGTTTAGTTATGTTTAAATATTATGTTTAGCTGTCTGGAGACCATGTTCTCAAGATTTATACAAGAAATCAAGGATTAAACTTCATAACAATTAGAAAACCACACTGTGTAAAATCAAAGGCTTAGTTAAAGGACATTAAAATAGTTTAGTCATTGGTGCTAAACTGAAATGATGCCATCTCTTCCCAACACCTGGAACCAAAACTTTTTGAACTTTCATGTAAACAAGCCACAGCACACCAAATGCTCTGCGTGCTGCAAGGTACCACCTCTGCACAGGCATTTGAATGAAAAATGTGGAAAATGCCTGAGAACACTTTGAAGCAGTTTGAGAGAAGTGAGAGCAGGAAAAAGGCTCTTCTTTAGGGTAAGTTTGTTTAGTAGAAAGTAAGCAAGTTGTCAGGGTAAAAGTTGACAATGTTGATTCCAACATTTTGAACTGTGAATAAACATCCAAAGGGATTATGTTACTGAGAATTGGAAAAGATTCCATTGAACTCAATAGAATACTTGCGTTTCCAAAGATAATATGCCTTCAAGCCACAATATGAATCCAGTTTAGGGTTAGAATTACTCTAAGGCTTTTCTATGTTATGTTAAAGAACAAAGGGTAATAATATATGCCTAAAAATATTAAAATAAGAATAGAACAACATATTTAATCCTTAATTGGAAAGGTGTATAGGCAGTATAGATATACATATAGATATAGATAATGTATAGATACAGATAGATTGATATAAATATAGATTTTTTTAAGACTGAAGAAACTTAAAGAAAAAAATTATGTTCTTCCGAACACTTAAACTCAGTTTCACTAACTGCATTGGGGACATACATGCACTGGCATAAGTTACTTTTAATTGTTCCCTGCTTAATGACTTAACAAACAGCAAAAAGCAGGATAAATGTTTATAAAATCCATAATCTTCTTTTCTTTTCACCAAAGCCACTTTAAACCTGGCTTTTTTCTCATGCCCTTGGGTTTTGCACCAGGTTCAAAACGAAAAGTGGAGCTAGGCATGATGGTGTATACCTGTAACACCAACACAGGGAAGCTTGAGGCAGGAAAATGGCTGTGAGTTCAAGGCCAGCCTGAACTACAGAGTGAGACCCTGTCTCCAAAACAACAAAATAAAACAAACAACAAAAAAAGGAAAAGTGGATAAAATCTTATGCTCTCTGAAAAACAAAACAAACTGGTTGCCACTCAACAATTCCTGGTGAAATACCAAAGAGTCTATTTATAAACTTAAAAATTCTTCTAACTTGGAGTACATAAAAGCTCTATGAGATGCTCATAGCCTGTCAGATCTGCATCCTTTTGTTTTTTAATATTCATAAACAGGGGAAAGCACACACTTCTAACTTGTTAAAGTGCATTCAGATCAATAAATAGATATGCCTTGCATGCTCTTGAGAAAGTAGAAGTAACCTAGACTGCTCTTCTCAGTGTATCTCAAATTCTAACTGCTTCTCACACTAGAGTTTGTGACTATATACAGCCTATTCCAAAACTTAACAAATGAATGTGACTTGTATGCCCCTTACCAGCAGTTTGCAGCCAGCCCTACAAAAAGCTGTATCTATCTGTAGCTCTGACACACATTTGCTTTCTTCATGGAACTACAGATGTAAGGGAATATGTAGCTGTCTCACAGTCTCTGTACTCTTAAAAGAAAATCAAATTCTCAGATATTTTCAGACACCATCAAGAATAGAACAGTCTCAGATCTTCTGAATATCAGTATCTCTTTTATATTTCTTTATATTCACTAGGTTCATAGAAGGGACATACAAAGACAAAAGAAAATATCTGCTTCTTAAAAGATACCAAATTTAGGTACTCTTTCAAATCTTCTGGCACACATCTAGAAAATATCTGCTTCATAAAAGATACCAAATTTAGGTACTCTTTCAAATCTCCTGGCACACATCTAGAAAGTCATACTTTTTTTTACAAAGTTTCATTGGGTTCTCATTGGTTCTATCTTTTGAGAAAATATGCTGAATTGCCTATAAGTTTGAGCCAAAATACATCTGTAAACTATAAGAAATATTTGTTATAGGAAAACAAGAGTCCTAATTAAAAATGTGATATAATGGGTAAAGACAGACATGTGGGGTCATCTGAAATCCACATTAGTGTCCCTGAAGCATCAACTTGTTATCTAACAAAGGTCACTGAAATAATGCTCCAGGATTCTAGCCAACTCCAGTAGCCTTACCTGTTAATATGAGATTACTGTAAGTGTTAGAGAATTGCTCCTTTAGAAGAACCAGATGCATCTGAGTTGCCTTCTCTCTTTGAAGCTCCAACATTATATCAGGGTGTTGAGCAATCTTGCAGCCTTTCTGCTTATCCAAGGCAACATCACTTCGAACAATGTCTACAAAAAAAAAAAAGAAAGAAAGAAGAAAGAAGGAAAAAAAGGCAGGCAGGAGAAAAAAACAAAATAAAAAACATACCATTGTCTTATTTCATTCAAAATGACAAATTTTATAAACCACCAGCATTTTCATCCAATTGAAGAGATGCAGAAGCAATAATCCTTAAGAGACTCTAACCCTATGACACATCCTGCAAGTTTCTCCAGTTATTTCCAAATTCTTAGATGATTTCTCTGTTCCTTAGGTCTCGCTAACCTCATTAAAGATTTTACTCATAGATTCTTCTTACTTCTACCCTTATTTCTGTGGCCTTTTCTCAATCTTTTTTATTATTTTCCATGGGGAATAATAATGTAACTTTGAAAACTAATGATTATGAAGATAATTTCCTCTATCTCATGTTGTAGAACCAGGTGATAAGACCATTATGTGCATTCCAAATACTTGGCCTACTTTCAAATTAATCTCCCAGACAGAATACTCCATCCAAGTTATGGTTACCAGCCAAGTGGTAACTTGGTCAAGACTTCTCAATTTTCATATACCTCTACAGAAATAACTTCATTCTAGCCCAATAAAAACTGTGAATCGACAGCCGGCATGACAGCATAAAGAACTAAAGCACCTGCTTAGGCAAAGCACAGCAGCTGGAGTTTGATCTCTGGTGTGCCATGCTGGCCCTGCACCTGGGGCATGCTGAGACAGCTATTAAGCCTGGGTGTGGTAGTGTGCCCCTGTAATCCCAGCACTTGGAAGGCTGAAAACAGGAGAACCAATACCAATCTGATCTCCATAGTGAGACCCTGTAGACCTTGTACCAAATTAAAAAAAAGTAGATACAGAAAAAAAAATGTGAGTCAATGAATTTAACTGAAAGAAACCTAGAGTTACTTGCACATTTGCCTCTTCCTTAATTATTTTCCTATGAACAACATGCTGCTTTTCAAACTTCAGTATGATTTTTCAGTCAAAGAAGATATACTCTCTCTAAAACAGGCTTCCTCAAAAAGAAATAATTATTTAACATGTTTCCCAAAAGCAGAAAAATGTTCATTTTACAAATTAAAGCAAAAAAATTCAAAACAAAGTAAGAATGAATTAATTCAATGATACACACGCTCATTTTCAAAACTGTCAGGAGACAGGAATGAATCACTTATTATTTAGGCCACACATAACTATACACAACTTTTTAAATAGTATATCTCATTGAATCTTTCCAATACATCTATTAAAAGATATCACAGATATTGCTGACTGGCTGATCCAAAGCCAAACACAATCCTTTTCCTTGATTTCCTCTAGTATAGAGATTGAAACCTATACTACACAATTTCCTAACTTTCCTTAAAGCAGAGTGTCCATGTAACATTGTTCTGACTGATGAGTTATAGAAAGACATCCCAAGGGTCACCTTCTCTGCCAAATTAAAAATCAGGGCCTCATTGATATACAACCAATCTTTCCCATTTATTTTACTCCTTCCTATTTTTTACACATCAAGCATACACATAAAGCCCTAGTTATATTATTTATTTTGTAGGCATGTGTCAAGAAGTAAGGGAAAAAAACTAAACACTAAGGATACGACACCAAAAAAACGGGAATAACCTAGACTTTCTAAACTCATCTTTATTAATTAGACTTTCTTTTTAACAAGACAAAGACATTATTCATGTGTCATGGCTTGTATTTAGATATCCTCCCAAAGCTTCATGCATGCATCAGTGAGGATTTTTGGAGGTGGCTAGACGTAAGATGTGTGAATATGGATTAAGAATGCATGATAATTGCAATAATCCACTGATTGGGTTAGCAAAGTTCTGGGTGTGATTCTTAGGAAGCTGTATACTCTGGATGTAGGTGGCACCAACCAATACATTTCAGCCTATATGGAATACAAAGGGAAAGTTGGAAAGCAGAGTTTCTGACTTCAGCCTGGCCACCATAGAGTGTTTCTCTTCTACCATGCCCCTATGCCATTCCACCCTGTCTTGGAATTAGTTGTGGACTGAAACCTCTACAAACTGTGCATGAAAATAAAC
>NDGN011319964.1:0-12037 GCA_002564285.1 Tympanoctomys barrerae | reverse complement strand
TATTAATATTGCCAGTTTTAAAGAATTGGTTTGTAGTTTTCAAAAATAAACTTTGGACTGTAACTGGAGTACCTGAATATTATTTTTACATATGCATAATTATTAGATTTATGAATAATCTCAAATTGATCTCTAGAGACTTTGACATCCTTTTGTCTAAGCCTCTGTTAAACTATTTCACTTCTCAAAATAACCATATCAAATTTTTAAAAATGTATTTCTTATCACTTTTAAATGTCCCTGTTCTTCTAGGCTTTCATCTTGTTTGTTGCCTTCTACAATGCAGCACGGTTAGAGGATGCACACTCCTGTGAGAAAGTGTTGGGAAAACTGTTTAGAAGATTTGCCTTAGCTGTGATACACAGGCATACTCATTGCAGTTTGCAGATTGTACAGAGGAACTAAAAATACCTATAATTACTTCACACCTATGTACGTGTGTATATGGCATATATGTTTTTGCAAGGGCAAAAAGCAAAACCTGTGTTTGTCTCTGCCAACTTTCTACCCCTAAATTAGATGTTGAGTATAGAGATTAGAGGCATAAAGAAAATATCGAATGGATATGAAAGCAACCATTTCCTTCAGAGCCTAGGACAGACTACCTAGTGGGTTTCCCTGCTCGGTGCCTCCCTCTGGTTTCTTTTTTTTTTTACAGTTCTGTCTCAGAGAGTTGAGCTGAGGTACAGCAAGTACAGAGCTAGGGTGACACGGGGTGACCTGCAGGCAGTGCCTGGATTACTCTGGGAGTGAATTCCAGAGGAACAGATATGAGTGAAGTCGAGAAGTTTCAGGAAATTATTGTTTGGCTTACAGTTTTCCTCCCTACTCTGTCATTCAACAATGGGAGATTGATTGTTGAATTCACTTTTAAAGCTGGAAATGGCAGAAATTTTGTGAGCTCTTCCCTTCATCATGGACTGTGTCCAAGTGAGTAAAGCATTTATACAGTCTTTCTAAAGCAAGCGAAGACCTTTATTATCCCACATTTGTCTAAGGCACTATCAATCCTTGAGTTAGATTTAATTTTTAATCACTTGTTGCAGAAGTGGTCAGGCCTGAGGAATGTTCAAGAGGATCTCAGAGTAGGATGAGGTGGAGAGAATGAAAGGCTGGGACTAACGCAGCTCCTGGCAAACCTCTATCCTGCCTTTGCAAGCTGCATGGCCTTGGGAGAGTGACTTTAGACACTCGGCCACACTTTCCTCGTAAAATGAGGTCACTGCTGCCAGACTTAGAGGGTGGCTCAAGGCTATTAAATAAGGATTTAATGAGATAATCCTCTTAAAGTGCCTGCCTTAAAAAGTAGCTAATATATTTAAACATTACTCTTAAAAAACTATCACTAAATATGATGATAATAAATTTAAAGTGATATATAAATAGATTTCTAAGGAATACAAATTAAAATGAATTTTATCTCTTAGACTGATAAATGGTAGTTACAAAATACTAATAAGAGCAAATTTTTATATTTCCTCCATTAAAAAATGCTTTTGCTGGCTTGAATCAAAATGTAGCTCATTACTTTACTTGATTTTAAAAAAAGTTTCCTACTTTGAGGGGCAAGCAGGATTCCTTAATTAAGCCTGTGAATGCCACTTGCACTTATCCTTGCAATGAATAAAGCATGTAGGTTGGAGGCAAGGAAAGTATTTTAGGTATTCACATAGAAGACCATGCACCCCTGTTTTGATCTTGAGCAGATGATTGGGCTGGTAGAGGCTCTTGAAATTTCTGTGGTTCAATTAAGTAGTAGTGAAGGCTTAAGTTGACTTATAAAAATGACCTCATAGCAAAACTAGGTCATCACATTTTTGGAAAGGTGGAAGAAGGGTTGCAAGAAATATAAAAGTAGAGTTTTGGAATCTATGCTTTTGAATCCAGAAATACCAGACATAGTTCACTAGGCCTGAGATTCTTTAGCTTTTGGGTGTTGTCTCTGAAAATCAAGTTTAGGAGACCTTCTGATTTTTGCTGATTCCTCTGTTGGCATCTGTAATTCTTATCCCATCTCCAGAGGCTTAGAGGAATCAGACCTTGAGAGCTAAATGAAGAAGCCATGAAAAACATGAGTTACTTTCAGAGACATTATTAAGCTTTTGAAAATGGAATTACCATATAAATAATTGTTTTTCAAAACAGTGATGCTATCTTCTTTCTGTACAAAGCTGTATGTTCCTAGCCTAACACATTTTTCATGTACCAATCCCAATATTTCTATATTAGCTGTCCTCTCTGTCTTCACTGCTTGCCATGGGAACCATTCTGCGCTTTTAGATTTTCTCTTTATTCTGAATTTGTAGCACATTTTCTTCTAAACCTCTGACAGATTACAAATCTCATAACCCAAACTGCATGATAATAAGCATAGAGCTTTCTAGACATGAGAGCTATATCTGCAGTGAAAAAGAAACTGTTTGCCTTGGCAGAGTAATTTTTTTTCAGGGTGTTAGTAGTGTCACAGACGTAAGTGGGGGAAGAATTTTCAGATGGAATGAAGTGTGCCTGATGTCCACATGGAGTTCATATGAAGCATGTGATGTTATTCTGATTGGCTTTTCTTTTGGCTATCACAGAGAGAGACCTCCAGCTTCAGTTTTCATGCATGTTCAATTACATCATTTTCCATTTTTATGGAGATTATGGTTGTAAAAGAAGCAAAAGACTTTTTTATGGAAGAATACAATTTTTTACCCTGTAACTGTATTCCCCTTAGCAAAGCCTTTTACTATTATTGTCTGTATAAATATTTATTTAAAAATTTACATCATGTACATATGAATTACCGAAACCGATATAAAGATATAAAAAGATATAAAACCCCTGAGTAATCAAAAAATTGGCCATGAAATACAAGCAGTAATAAAAATAAATATACTAACTAAGAAAAGCTCAGGTCCAGATGGATTCACTGCTGAATTCTACAAAAATTGTGAAGAAGATTTAATGCCAAAACTCCTCAAAACTCTTAATGAAATTAAAAGGGAAGGAGTACACCCAAAGTCATTCCTGGAAACTAACATTATCCTGATTCCAGAGCTAGACAAAGATCCAACCAAAACAGAGAACTAATGACCAACCTGTTTAGTAAATATAGGTAGACAGTCCCGAAGATACTGACAAACACAACACAGCAAATCATCAAAGAATCTATCTATCTATCTATCTATCTATCTCTTTTTCTTCTTGTTTAACTATTTCTGCATTCTGTATTCTCTTTAAAAATTAAAAAAAATTAATTTTTTAAAAAAGATCATATATAGTGACCAAGTAAGCTTCATCCCAGGGAGGCAAGGATAGTTCAACATACCTAAGTCAATAAGCGTAATAGATCACATAAACAGAAGCCAAGACAAAAACTGTGTAATCATCGAAAAAGACATAAAAAAGCCTCTGACAAAATCCACATCCATTTATGGTGAGTGCTGAAGAAAATAGATATAGATTGACTCTGTCTTAATCTGATGAATGCTGTTCATGTCGAACCTCCTGACAACATCATATTAAATGGTGAAGCACTGAAAACTTTTCCTCTAAAATCAGGAACAAGAGATGGATGTCCGTAGTCACCATTTCTGTTTAACATAGAACTCAAAACATTGGTCAGAGCAATCTGGCAAGAGAAAGAAATAGATGATCTATCTATCTATCTATCTATCTATCTATCTATCTAAATTATCATTATTTGCAGATGACATGATCCTCTCCATAGAAGTGGAAAAAAAAACCCAGCAAAACACTTCTAGAATTAATATCCAAATTCAGCACTGGAAAAGGATACAGAATCAGTGCACAAAATCAGTAGCAAGCTTTTATACCATAAACTCGCTGAGAAAGAAATGAGGAAAACAGAATACCTTTCACAATAGTACCAGGAAGAATTAAATACATAAGGAATTCATCTAACTAAAGAACTTAAAAACTTCTACAATGAAAACTATAGGACTTTAAAGAAGGAGGCTGTAGAGAGTATCAGGAAATGGAAAAATCTTCCCCATTCATCAGCAATATAGTAAAATATAGTAAATATAGTAAAAATATAGTAAAAATGACTTGCATCACTTTGTAGTGAATTAGATGCTTTCTGAGAACCTAAAGTGTAAAGTGGAAGATATCAGACACACAAGCTTAAATATCACATAGTTTCTCTTCTATGAGAAACACAAACTTTTATTTTAAAATATCAAAATAAAAGACAGCATGAAGTAGTGATAGATTTTTCTCTTATGGGAAAGGAATCAAGAAATGGAGGAAGAGGTGAAGGAGGAGAGGGAATGAAAAAAGGAATTAAGAGGTGTTAGGTACATGCACCAACTTCCTGGAAGGAGTGTAAGCATTATGTAATGCAAACATATGCTAATTAAAAAAATAAAAACAAATTCCCATCATAGTAGTCAGAGCATAAAAGCTACTTAAAGCCATTGGCTATTTAGCACTTATAAACTGAAATAGCTTTATCATTATCAGTCTACATTATTTTTATTGAAGAAGGCAGATGTATGCAGCCATACCCTTCCTTCTGATTAACAACACTCTGGACCATTAATTTCATAGTTGATTTCATTCAAATTTCTCTCTCCCTACCCCAACCTCCACACCAGCTTTCACCTCTGGTATTTGTGGAAGTTAGCACAAATCGGTTTTTTCACTATAAACATCATGTTTGATTAGGCGTGCAGAGCTGAAAATTTGTTAGGCTATAATTTCAGATGAATCAGTTTCATATGTGAAATGAACTGTTTACTGTGCTCTGAGCTACAACTGGATATGATTTGGGACCATACCCACCCTGAGAAAAATGCTGATCATGCTGATCAACACAGAGTCTAATTTCTTTTATCACTGTAGGCACCTGTGATGCTCATTTTCTCTCTCTTTGTTTATATTTCATTCTTGGTGTTTGTATTTGAGAGAGAGGACTTGTTATTCTTCTTCCATGTAGGAATGACCACGGGCTTATGATTCACTTAATTAGTATAAGGAAGTAATGTGTTTCATGAACTGCACATATCTGAACAGTGTTTATTTGTTCACATAAACAGTGATAAGCTATTATGATTCTTTCCAAGTAAATATTTAAGCAGACCCAGAATCTTTCTCAAGAGTGTTTTCTGTTGAGCCACTACCAGTTCAAATTTAGTAAGTGAAAGGAAACCCATTTGTTCCCTCATAGAATCTGACTTCTTGGAAATGGGATTTCCTTCCTTACCCAACTTTCTAGTAAGAAAATTGGGGTCTCACTCTTTGTTAAGCTTAACATGCTGTTTATATTCAGTGTTTTCATCATCAGTAGCTTGGTTCCTACTTATGTAATTTCTTGTTTATAGAAACAGCTGAAAATGTGAATTGAAGCACATGTTTTAAACAACATAATCTTGGCTGGGGAGATAGCTCAGTGGTCTAAGTGCCTGTATGGCAAATGCAAGGACCTGGGTTCGATCCCTGATATGGTATCCTGTGCCAGCTCCAGATCTCTGGGTGAGCTGTGCTGGCCACCAAAATTGGGCATGGTGGTATCCACCTGTAATCCCAGCACTGGGAATACTGAGACAGGAGGATCACTGTGAGTCTGAGCATCATAGCAAGACTCTGTACCAAGTAATAATAAAGAAAAGATTTTAGAAAAAGGTAAAAAACTTAATCTTAAAATATGCTTATGTACTACTGACTTAGAAATATTATCATGTGTGAGAACTAAGCCATAGAGGAAGTAGGACAGTGGTTGTTTATTCCTATTGCCTTGGATGGCCTGGAAATGGATGTCACGGTAACAAGGACATTAGAGAAAAGAATAAGAGGGCTGGGCTGATTCAGATGGAGCATCTAATAGGGGTCCTGCTCCTATTACCACATGACCCTGGGGTCCCAGACGGTTATACCATTGCTGTGAAGGTAAACTAAAAAAGAGTTACCCCTCTGCATCTCCTTAGAATAAAGGGACTCAGGAAAAGAATTTGTTTTAAACTTCGAGCCAAATAAAATTTGGAAAGCTAGTTCTGTGAATTTATAATTGCACTTGGCTTTTAGATGGATGTGCTACATGAGATGATTCAAAACTTAAAATAGAAAATATGTTTAAAGGAATGGTTTGTTGGTTCTGTCCCCAGGTATTAGTAGAGACAAATGCATTGAAGGATATATGTTCAATGTACAGTACAAATATTTCTCAATATAGTATTTGAAAAAAATCACAAAGTCTTAAGGGAAAAAAAGCTACTATTAGTAATAGCCAATAGAAAGAACAAAAGCAGAACTAGAAGGTAGAGTTTCACAATTAGACTATGGCATGAGTACTTATGTTTAAATAAATAAATAAAACGATGTCACAATGTAAATCAAGATCAAGAAGCTATAAAAACCATGCAAATTTAAAGATAACCAAATAAAATATCTGGAAATGGGAAAAATAATAAATGTAATAGCTCAATGAATAAATTTAACAGGTGGTCATAGGTGAGGAAGGATTTAATAAAGTAGGAAACAGAGTAGAAGAAATAGAAAGATAAAGAAAACCTAAAAAAAATTTGAGATACATGGAAGATAGAGTAAGGTCTAGGGAAATATCGTCAATGGTCTATAGTAAAGTAGAGGTGGAGGGGCAGCAGGGTTACTATTCAGAAGACGTATTTGAAGAGATGAAGACTGAAAATTTCCAAAACTGCTAACGGGTACAGACCTGCAGATTCAAGAGACCCAAAGTATCACAAGTAGGATAAAAAGAAATCAATCTATTTTCATTAGAGTAAAACTATAAAATCTTGGAGACAAAGTCTTAAAAAGTAGTTAGAAAAAATGGTATTATGCTTACAAGAAAACATTGTGAATGGCTAAGAAATACATGAAATGATGTTTACTAGTAACTGGGGACATAGACTATAAAACCACAATGAAATAGCCTTCACACCCACTAGAATACTGTAAATAAAAAACCAATTATAAAAAATGTTGGTGAGTGAGTAAAGAAATTAGCACCTTTACACACTGCTGATGTAAAATGATACAATGGCTTTGAGAAACTCTCAATGCTAAATGTAATTACATTGTTCCCCAACAATTCTAGTTGTAGGTATATACTCAAGAGAAGTGAAAAAAAATATATATGTAGAGTTACATATGAGTGTTCTTAGTGGCATTATTTATAATAGTCAAGATCTGAAAACAATATAAATCCTCAACACCTAGTAGATGAATAAGCAAAATTTAGCTTATTCTTAATAATGGAATATTACTCAGCAATAACAGGAGTGAGTATATGCTCTAATGTGAATAGATCGTGGAAACAGTGTGCTATGTCAAGACAGTGTGCATTGTGGAAGCAGGTGTACACAAGGAAGAAATAATGTATCATTTCATTTTTATGAAATGCCTGGGAGAGGCTGATCCATAGAGACACAAAGACAATTGTTGGTAAGGGTTGGGGTAGGAGATAGGGAATGGCTTCTAATGGTTACGAAGTTTCTTTTTGAAATGATAAAAATATTCTAAAATTGTATTTTGAGGATGAACAATTCATTGAATGTGCTGAAAGCCATCAATTTATGGTTTAGCTAAATTAAAAGTAATGCTGATTTTTTGAAAATGGAACGCAAAGAAGCAATACTTCTTTTGAATGCATCAGTTTGATTTCTTAATAGCTTTTGGGATCCATGAGATAGGATAATAATATCCTCAACATGCTGATGGAAAATATGTCTTAACCTAGAAGATTGCTATTCATACTAAGCAATGATATTCAAAATAAACTATAAAATTGAGATTTTTTTAAAAAAAATCAAAATTCAATTTGACAAAACCCTACTAAAGCAAATTAAAAAAATAGAATACTGAAACTTATTTCTTCTATCCAACTATAAATTATCACCCATTTACCTTTCCATTCTTCCTCACTTCTGCTAATCATTGAATTTCTTTGAGTTTGTCAAAATTAATTAATTAGTTAATTAATTAATTTGGGACAGAGTCCCATGATGTAGCTCCGACTTGTAGTGATCCTCCTGTGTCAGCCTCCCCAGTTCTAGGACTACAGGTGTGCACCACCATGCCTGGTTTCAGCAGCCTGCATGGATGCAGTACCAGGGATTGAGCACAGGTCCTTGCACTTACCAAGTAGGTGCTTAGGCCACCAAGCTACCTCCCCAGCCTGCTAACTACTATTATATTCTCAACTTATCTGATATGCACCTGTGGCTGAGATCATAAGGTATTAGTATTTCTGTGCCTGGCTTATTTCACAGAATGTAATTTTTTTTCCAAATCCATCCATGTTGTATCAACTGACAAGGTTTTATCCTTTTCATAGGTGCCTACCGTTCCATTATGTATTTTTGTCACATTTTAAAAATTTGTTCATCCCAACAACTCAGATTGTTTCCATTTCTTGGCCATTGTGAATAGTGTTGCAGTAAAAATGGTACAGCACATATCGCTTCAAACTATTCATTTCATTTCCTTTGGATGTTGACCAATTAGCGGGATTGTTGGATCATAAGGGAATTCTGTTTTTTAGGTTTTTGAGGAATGTTAGCACTGTTTTTGATAATGGGTACTCAAGTTTCAATTCCCATCAGCTGTATGCAAGGTTCCCTGTCTCCTTATTCTTCCAAGCAATTTCCTTTTGTCATGTTCATTGTAGCCATTCTAATGGAAGTAAAGTGCTATCATATTGTGGTTTTGGTTCCCATTTCTCCAATGATTAGTTATGTTCAACTTTGTTTTATATATCTTTTTTTATTTTTAATTTATTTATTTTTTAATTTCTTTTGTGTGTGTGTGTGTGGCCAGCTCAGCCCACCAGGGGGTGGGACTGGCTGGCATGTGGTGCTGGGGGATTGAACAGCAGACCCTGTGGTTTGCTTAGCTTAGCTTGTTCCAAGTAGGTGCTTTAGATCACTGAGCCATCTCACCAGCCCTGTTTTATATATCTTTTGACATTTGTGACATTTGGCTTTTTTTTGAGAGATGTTCATTTAATTATCCCATTTTAAAAATTAGGTTATTGCTATTATTGATGTTCTGTTGTTTGAGTTCTTTATATATTTTAGATATTAACTCTTTGTTAGACATAATTGATGCATTGCAGGGAAAAGGAGACTGAATCTTAGTGGACTGAATTTCAAGAATGAATCTTAAGCAAAGGTAGTGATGAATATAGTAAAATCTAAGTAAATATGGAATAAGCAAAAGTAATGAGTTAAAATACAAAATAAAAAATACCTAAAATACATGATAATAGTAGCATGTGTATTGAGAAGGTGGAGTCTCGATTTAAGGTGTACTAGGTTCCTAATATTATTTTTTGAAAAAAAAAGCAATATATTTACTTTCTATTTTAAAAGTTAAAAAGTGTGCTGGGGAGATGGCTCGGCAGTGTAAGTGCCTGCTTGGCAAGTGCAAGGATCTGGGTTCAATCCTTGGTACCACATACTGTGCAAAAACTGGGTGTGGTGGCATGCATCTGTAATCCTATCACTGGGGAGACTGAGACAGGAGGATCACTGCGAGTCCAAGCTGGAGCTGTGTAGTAAGACCCTGTACCAATTAATAATTAATTAATTTAAAAAGTTCAAAAATAAATGTTACATTTCTTAGAGTAACTAAAAATTAGAACTAAACAAAATTTAAAAATAATAATACATGTAAAAGTGCAACTTTTAAATGATTAACAAAAATTAGTGGGCCGGGAGATAGTTTAGTAGAATAAATGCTTGTCTGGCAAGTGCAGGGTCCTGAGTTCAATCCCCAGTACCACACACACACACACGCACGCACAAAAAAAAAAAAAAAGAGAAAAAGTCATTCAAAGCCAGACAATAAAGAAAGAAAGAGATGATAGTGTGTATAGAAAGCACAGGTAGATAGTTGTATTAAAATCATTTACATGCAGTAGGTACTTCACTTAATTTTATCAGATGTAACAGAAGAATGTGGGTATATTCTGCTTACAGGAAATAGCTACAAAAAAGAGTTAAAGGTAGGACAAAAGTAACAGGACATACTAGCCAGATATTCACCTTAAGAAAGTTATTGTAGTCTTTAAAGAAACAACTTTTAGAGCTAAAAGTGTTGACAGAACCAAAAGGAAAAATTGACTATTACACCACATAGTGGACGGTTGTAATTTATCCTTTAAGCCAGTGGTGGTGAACCAAGGGTGTGTGCCCAAGAGGCTGTTGGTTATCACTGAAATCTCTACAAGGTTCACCATCACTGCTGTAAATAATCATAGATGAAGCAATTTTTTTCTATTTTATTAAAAATTTTTTTAATTGTATTTGGTGGTTAACAAGGTCTTGCTATGCAGCTTGGACTCATGGTGATCCTCCTGTTTTCAGCCTCCCCAGCCCTGGGGTTACAGGCTTGCACCACCACATCTGGACTCTGTGGCTGGCTTTGTAGGTGTGCCCTGGGCTGGAGCTGGCGTGGCATGTGGTGCTGGGGATAGAACCACGTCCCTGTGTTTGCTTAAGCTTGCCTAAGCAGGAGTTTAATCTGCTGAGCTCTCTTGTCAGCTCTAGATGAAGCAATTTAAACTACCCAATTTAAAGTGTTATATGATGCTGTGCACATTATAAAATATTGCACCCAAGAGCTGTTGGATGAATATGTTTTTCAAGCATGCAAAGTTCGTTGCAATAAATGACCATCTGCTGTCATAAAACAAAATACATCAAGTTTTAAATGGTCATCAAATGGACAGTATTCTTTATTAAACAAATAGGAAGTGAAAAACACACTAACACGAAAATACCCATGTACTTGGAAATTAAGAAATATAATTAATTTGTGAATTATTCATGAGCATAGAGGAAGTAATAACAACAATCCTTTCTTCAAAGCTGAGACACAGTACCTGCAAGCCACCATGTAACAGAGAAGTTCATTTTTGGTTTTACAGCTCTGGTCAGCCGGCTGCAAGGCAGAAATGACTTGATATAAGGCTCTTACAGGTGCTTGGGTCATTGTGGCTAGAAAGAAGTGGGAGAAGGAAGGAGACCCAGAGGGAGACTCCCCACACTTAGACTCTGGCCGGCTCAGCACTCCCAGGGACGGGGCTGGTGTAGCACATAGTGCCAGGCATCTAGTCTGCTAAGCTATCCCACTGGCCCTTAGGCTAAAATGATATTGATGAGAAAATCTCTAGCCTTAATTCTTACATAAAAAATAAGAAAGCCTGAGAATTAGTGAGATAAACATCAATTTACAAAGTTAGGGAAAGACTAAAAAATAATTCAAAGAATGTAGAAGGAAGGAAATTATTTAAAAATAAAAGCAGATGTTAATGAAATAGAGTATGTAACTACATGATAAATACAGCCAAAAGATGCTTTTTGATTATTCAACATAACATGCCTTACTTCGATTCATCAAGAAAAAGAGGTTAAAAATAAATAATATTAGGTATGAAAAGGTATAATCACAGATGCCATTGATATAAAAAATGGGTTTTATGTAAATTTCCTTTGAATAACTATGAAAATATATATGGAAGAAAAAGTTTATCAAAATTGACCCTACTAAGCAGAAACATGAGTATTATTATGACCATAAATGGATATGGTAAGTTCTATTCTTGGAAAAAGAAATTATCATCTCTAGATGGTTTTGCTGGTAATTTCTAATTAACATTAATAGAAATAATTTCAAAGTTACAAAAACCTTTTCAGAACACATTAAAACAAGGAATAATGACTAAGTCAATATTAAAGCTTGACAAGGAGAATGCAAGATAGAAAAAGTATAAACCAATCTTAATTATAAACACAATGTAGAATACTAACAATATTAGCAAGCTGAACCTAGTAAAATATAAAGTATAATGCATTATGGATAAGTAATGTTTTTTGTACTACTACAAAGGTAGATTAGTATTTTAAAATTCCATCAGTATAATTCACTGCAATAACACTTTATTTTTTATTTTATTTTATAAAATTTTATTGATTTATGTGTGTGTGTGTGTGTGTGTGCACGCGGCCAGCTCAGCCCACCAGGGGGCGGGGCCGGCTGGCATGTGGTGCTGGGGGATCGAACCGTG
>NDGN011319937.1:0-54477 GCA_002564285.1 Tympanoctomys barrerae | reverse complement strand
AGCAAGCGGCCTCCCCGGTGCTGCACTGCCTGGCCCCAGAGATAGTTAAGGCCGCATCTTTTTTTCTTTCTTCCTATGCCTTGTTCTGTTCCGTACCCTGCTTTGACCTGGATGGTGAGGACATGATGTGTCTGGACTACCGGGTCTCTGGAGTGTCATTTTGCTGGAATAGCTGCTAGGAGCAGAGTTCGGCTATATTTTCCAATCTGGACCTGGTGCTAAGTTTCTTCCTGTCCGAGCGTGCTCTGGAAGCTTGGTGACACAGTCATGACATCGTCAGAGACTATCACAGGGACAGAGGATGAACTCCTGGGTCCTCACCATTACTCATCATTAGGAGGGACCCCGTTGGAGTGTTAAGGCTTATAGTGAGATGTCCCCAGCAAAGTCTAATGCCCTCATAGGTGGGGCTTTTGGGAGTGCCTGGACCATGGGTGTACAATACTGCCTTAGTCCAGTGGTTGGGTTAACATAGTTCTGGTGTGGGTGATGGATTTAGCAAAGAGCGAAGACCCACTCTGGGTGTGGGTGGCAATCCATCCTGGTGGAATAAAGAGAAAGAAGGAAGTCTTTTTTTTTTTTTTTTTCAGTATCAGGGATCAAACTCAGGACTTTGCACTTGCAAGATAGGTGCTTATGCCGCTGAGCTATCTCCTTGGCCCAAGAAGGAAGTCTTGATGCTTCCTGCCTGCCCTTCCAGGGACTCCTTTGGCATGTCCTCCTGCCATGCTTGTCTTGCAAGAGACTGAAACCTCTAGGAACTGTGAGTGAAGGTAAGTAACTGAGACAGGAATAAGTGAATCACTAGGGATGTGCATTTGGAGAAAACATCTCGTGCTCAGCTCCTTTCTCTTCGGCTCTTTCTCTGTCTGCTGCTTCCTGGATGCTACCAGGTGAGTGATTTTGCTTCCACACCTCTCTGCCATGGCATTTTTGCTGTGGAGCCAGCTCAAAACGGACTGAAACCTCAAACCAAAGTAAATCTTTCATCGTTCAAGTGGTGCATGTCAGGCATGTGGTCCCCGCAACAGGGAGGTGACTAACCCAGTTTCTTTGGACTTCAGTTTTCACAGTAAAAGAGATTTCACCACAACTTTGTTTTTTTAAAAAAATTTTTATTTTTTTATTTATTTGGTGCAGAGTTGCGCTGCAGCTTAGACTCAGTAATCCTCCTGTCTCAGCCCCCCGCCCCAGCACTAGGTTTACAGACATATGCCACCATGCCTTGTTTCAGAGCGGCATGGCATGTGGTACTGGGGATGTAACTAGGGACCATGTATTTGCCAGGCAGGTGCTTAGACCTCGGAACTATCTCCTCAACCCTATACTTGTTTTTGAGGTAAGGGTCATGTGACCTGAGGACGTTTCCATTGTTCAAATGTGGAGCAGTTTTCTTCTGATTCCACTCATCATGGAGTATCTGAGGAATCTCAGGGGGAGATGGAGGCTGGGGTAAAACAGGAGGGGGACAGGCCCCAGGGAGGAATATGCTATGGGGTGCCAGAGGCTGTGCAGATGATCAGGGCCTCAGTCCCCACACCTGAGCTGCACTGGAGTCACCTGGGAGCTTGTGGGCACCCAGGAGCTGCCGGCTCAGCAGACCTCAGGATGTGCATTGCTATGCCTGGGCTGTGTGCTCCACATCCTGAGAATCCTGATCTACTGATGTCCCTGTCTGGGGGCCCCAGCCCAGGTCTCTGGCAACTCCCAAGGGAGCAGTGGCTCTCTGGGGAGGGGCTTCCTGAATCAGGGCTGCATGTCCCTTTTTGAGAGATGGCCATACCCCCTGGATGCCTACAAGGCTGGCCAGGGAACCCAAAGGCTGAGAGGAGAAAGTTGAAGGGTTTGTAGGTGAGACACCTTTTCCTCTACCCTGTATCTTGGTCCCAGGCCTGGAGACTACCCTCTTGGAGAATGACAACCAGGCTGGTTTATGCCTCCTCTTCTCCATGAGACAGGTGGGGGGACTCAGTGGATGAGACCCAGTACCTGCATTAGCCAGAGGAGGAGAGCTCTGTATGACAAGAGGGCCACTTGTCTGGCAATATTGTGCTTCAGTTCCTGGAGCCTTCCTGTCCTTGAATGAAATGAACCATCCCTACTCTCTATGCCTTCTGGACTCTACATCAGCTCATACAAGGACAGCCAAGACTCAGCAGTGCAACAGGTAATCATTTTCTTTCCTCGCTCTTGGGTCCATTTGCAACTACCTACAACTTGGAAGGCAGCCAGATGGTTGGTTAATCCCCACATGTCCAGTGTGACCTTTATTCCTATCTACAACATGTTGGGGACACTAAGAAAAGAATACGAGGCTCCTGGCATCTTGGAACCTTCACTCGAGGTGTGGCCCATGCAAACCTGGGTCTTCTGGAGTATGACAGGAGCCCGGGTAGAAGGACTTAGGAAGTCTGGGTCAAGGGAGGAGTGGGGAGGAGTCAGGGAAGGTTTCCTGGAGGAGATGACAGAGTAGTGGTGGAGTCTAAACTGGAGGCACATCAAGGGGGGCATGAAGGTGAAGGTGTGCGGGTGACATGGGGTTTCCAAAGGAAAGACTGGGTTATCTGTATGCTCTTCCTGGCTAGGCTTCAACATTCCCCAGAGCAGTAGAGGCTTCTGGGAGAAAAAGTGGAGTCACCCTGGTTCTCACTTAGGGAGCCAAATAATATGTCATCCAAACAGGAGCACTTCTGAGAGCAAAGGGGATTTATTAATTACCTGGGACAATTGCCATGAGTCTGCGTCATGGGTGGGACCAGAGCCACCTCAGGCTTAGGGTCATTTCTGCGAAGGTGGGGAGATGAAGGGATAGGGGTGGCAGGGAGACCACAGTAGACGCTGTCAGAGGCCAGGGATGTGGGTTTCCCTGAGCAGCCTCTCTGACCTCACTTTTCTCCTCTGTAAATGGAGTCAGCCTTTTCTGCCTCACGCCTACCAGAGCTCTAGAAAGGACAAGGACTCTGAAGAGGAGGAAGGAATCCAATGCCTGGCATCCCCAGCAGAGATACCTCAAGTCCACAGCCCCTGCCCGGGTGTCTCCAGGATTAGGCTGGCCCTGGAATCAAATCCCTGGACAGTCAACAAATCTTCATCCCTATTTCCCAATGTCGGTAGATTCTGGGCTAATGGAAAAATGCTTGCTCAATGTGAAAAGCAGAAAATGTTCAGATTTATTGCTTGGAGAGTTTGCTGTCTCCTGGGCCTGCTTGATGTAGTTTCTTCTGTTTCAGAGCATTTTGTTTAAAAAGGAGAATTTCTGATGGCAGGGTTTTCCCTTACATTTATGCAAGGTTTCACAGTTTATAAAGTTCACGTAGTAATGATACAATCATTGCTACGAGGCATAGAGTTCCTACTGGAGTGGGCACTCCAGGAAGTCTGGAAAACCGCTCTATTTCCACTGACAGAGAAGCAGAGCTCAAGGGAGGCTAAGGGCCTCCTCTGAGGCCACACACCTTGGGAAAGGGCGAGCAGGGCTGAAGGCAGCTCCAGCTGCTTCCAGAGGCTGTGCTTGCCTGGTCTCTGCTTGTTCAAACTTCGACCTGACCTACACGCCCATCAGCAGATAAACTGTGGGGAAGAGAAGCTGAGACCAAACCAAAGAGGGCCTTGTGCAGAAGACAGTCTGGGGCTGGAATAAACAAGAATAGCCAGGTGTGTGTGAGGGACTCCTCGAGTCCCCACACAATGTGTGTCTTTTAAAAATGTATTTAGTAGGGTCTACAGGGTCTTACTACACAGATTGGACTCGTAGTGGTCTTCCTATTTTCAGCCTCCCAAATGCTGGGAGCATAGGCGCGCACCACCACGCCCAGTCTCAATCTGTGTCTCAGCGCGCCCTGGGGGCGGGGCCGACAAGGTGCCAGGGATCCAATCCCGGTCCCTGCATCTGCCCAAGCAGGCCGTAATGTGTTTTGTGCTGAGACTGTCTGTGTCATGATGCTGGTGGTGGAGGATCATTTGGGCCTGGGCAGGGCCCTTTATTCAAAGCTCTAATTCTATACTGTCTAAACAGCAGCCAGGAACCACACGTGGCTATTTAAATTTAATTAAAATGAAATAAGATTAAAAATTTAGTTCCTCAGTCACACTTGTGACATTTTAAGAGCTCCATCTCCACATGCGGCTGCCCTACTGGACAGCGCGAATCGGCAGAACCTCCTGTGGAGCAGCTTTGTTCCGAGCTTCCACCCTCTGCTCCTTCTTGCCCAAGGATACAGCTGTCAGGCACACTTGTTCTGGGATCAGTGCCCCTGCAGCCAGTGTGCCTACAGATGGCACACGGACACCTGAGCCCCTCTCCTCTGCTCTCATCGGCTCCAGCTCCAGAGACATGAATAAGGGGCAGACAGCAAAGGAGGAGCCACTCAGAGGCCTCAGGACTCCCAGTGTGGTCCTGGGACTGCAGCACCGGCGTCTCCCGGGAGCTTGTTAGAAAAGCAGAACCTCAGGCTCCGTGCCAGACCTGCTGGATACGAACCTGCATTTTAACAAGGTCCCCAGGAGATTCATGTAAGCGTTCAAGTTTGAGAAGCTCTGGCTTAAGAGACAGGCTGAGCAAGATCAAACTACGGCTCCAAATATAGCAAACCAAACATATTTCCAGAGGCGAGCAATAGCCTCCGTAGCCCATTCTGGGCAGCATGAGTAAGCTTTAGTCACTGAGGGCCCAGGGCTCTGTGCCACTGGGGCAATGGAGACTTCCAAGGCCAGACCCCTGAAGAAGCTAGGGAGCTAGCTACCCAGCCCCCCGCCTCCCCGTGGGCTTGTTACCTCCGGAGGCAAAGGGAGAAGGAAAGCTCATTCCTTTTCCCTCCTCTCCCTTCTCTGCCCCATCCCCCAGTATTCTGAAATGGTCTTAAGAAGCTTCCAGTTGCCCAGGCTGGACTTGAACTCTCAATCCACCTGCCTCTGCTTCCCTAGTGGCTGAGATTCCAGGTGTGTGCCGCTCTGCCCCATTGAGAATCACACCCTGGCCTTGCAATGCTTTGCATCAGAGTTGACCGTTTTATTTTTCTTCCTATTGCATGTGGTGGGTCTGAAAACACATGCAATTGTTTAAAGAGAGGCACCTGGAACAGGACTGGCCTCTTCCCAGGAGTGTGCTGCCCAGCAGGGCTCAGTGCCTTACATGAGGTGGCCATGAAGGTTTTGGCAAAGGAACCAGCATCCAGCCCATGGATGAAGAGAACAGCTGAGAAGGTAGCTCCATCCTGGGCTTCAAATGAGGCCAGCAGCTGTGCTGAACTGGCTGGAAAGGAGAGGCGGCTGCAGGAGAGGCTGGAGTTTGGAGGCTGAGTGCACAGCTCTCTCCTACCCTCAGGGTGGATGACTCAGCCCTTCCTGCCTCTCTCCACTCAGCCTACCTAGGGCCTCGCTTATTTTTATCCCTGGCATGGAGTTAAATTGCCAAAAGGATGACACTTCTCCACCTGCAAGAGCCCTCCTGTAGGACAACTTTTAAAATATTCATTTTTACAAGTTGCTTCCAGCCACAAAGCAGAAGACAATGATGCTAGGGAGGAGGGACAGGGACAGTGACACAGGCCTGCAGGGAGCCTGGGGCCTTGTGAGACTGCACAATGGCTTTGAGAGGAGACAGATTCCAGAAGGGGATACTAAGGAAATTACTGGACAAGGGTGAATAGAGGTTAATACGCCGAGTTTTAGCTCTATGATAACTGTATGATATAGGCACGATGGAAGCAGACCATGACACGCCAGCTGTTTGCCTCTCCAGCATGTATGCCCTTCATTTGGAACCAGACCTAATTTTTCCTCCTGGGAATAGCCTGTCACCTACTGCACAGGATCACGGTGGTATGTCCATCAAAATGTTGGCCCTGCCTCTGGCTAGGTACGTGGAAAGGAGATACAGTACAGTTTGGAAACTTTGGATTCAGCAATGCTGATGGCCTGAGGAGGCCACTTTCTGGTTCTTGCAGTGTCCATGGCCACCAAATCCTCTTTCTGGCTTCTCTTCTCTCCCTTGCCCCTTCCCTCCCCTCCCTTCCCCTCTTCTCCTCCCCGCCCCTGTTTCTTTCTCTCTCCTCTTCCCCATCTCTTTGTCCTTCTTGAGATCTGGTTGTTTACTCTTTCCTGAGATTCTGAGAGCCATGCCATAGCATTCCAATAAATCCTTTTCTTCTTTTTTTTTTTCTTATAGAGAAGTGATTTGTCTTCCATTATCTGTAACTAAGATGTTAAACTGACATCAACCCAAATGTCCAGCAACAGGGGCTTAGATCAATGAAATATGATACATCACACAATGGAATACTACACAACTAGGTACAGCGATGACACAAATGTATATTTGTTGACACGGAAAGAGATTCACAATATATAGTTAAATGCAAAAGCAGATTATAAGAAAACAGTATGTATATGATGATACTGTGTTTGCAAAATATATATTTCTATATATTCATAGAAAAAGATGTAGAATAAAATATAACAGTATTCATTCCAGAAAGTAGGATGGCAAAATGATTATTTTTCTGCTTATCTCAACTTCCTAATCTTCCTGCCATGTTTGTGCAGTAATTTTTTGTGTTAAGTGTATGCGGGGGATTGCAGACACCCATGTCCCTGACGCCCAGCAGTGTTCATACGTATCAAATGCTAGGATTCCTGTTACAGGGGCTGTGCACCCACAGATCTGCTCAAGGAGGTCTGGGGGTGTCCAAACCTCCACAACAAGGAAGCAGCAGTGGCTCCTGCACCCCTAGAGCACTAGGAGCAACCCACTTATTATCACAGTAACCTTGACGAAGAGTCCAGGGAGGTGAGGTGAGCTGCCTGAGTTCACACACAGCAGGGACTTAAAAGCTGGTCGCCAGCCCAGAGCCCCACACCCCAAGGGCTACTGAAGCTCAGGAACAGAGCCAGGAGGAAGCAGCTGAGCAAGGGGAAGGGCTCAGCATTGTCCTGCGACTTCAGCAGCATGGATAAGTGCCATGTGGGGATGGGGGTGGGCCCTGCTCCGGGGTTGGCCTCTGGTTTCAGGTGCCCAATCAGGCAGTGGAGGAAGAGGATGCTCCTAGGCTTGAAGGATGCTCATCCCGCTGCTGGACACTTCCTGCTGCTCACCCAGGTCTTGGCTTGAAGGTCACCTGCCCAGAGAAGTCCTCCTTGACCCCTAAGAAAGATCTTGGCCTTCGCTGGCTCAGCCCCATCTGTCGTCTCCACTGTAGCATCTCCTCAACATGTGCCCACATCCTCTCATCTGTCTCCCTGGACTGCAGGGCCCAGAACTATCAGTCACTCTTAGCTGTGTGCCTGGCTTTCAGCCCAGCATCTGGTCCACCGTAGGTGCTCCCCAAGCATCTGCTGAGTGATGGAGAAGACAAACAAAGGACTCTGGTGGCCAGGAAGCCCGGGGGGCAGGCTCATCTCTGCCTTCTAGTGGCTGCGTGGCTTAGGCAAGTTGCAGCTCCTCTCTGGGCTTCTTCTAAGCCTCAACCTGAGTGTAAACCTCCAACTCCACATCTAGTGGATTGGCCTCATGCTTCCTGAATATATTAGGCAACTGAATGGGGAGTAATAGAATTTGGAGTTGTTTAGTAAATTACACCTTAAATAAATCAACTGCCAGTTGGTTCTTCTTTCTGATGATCACATTGCAGTGGTTTCCCGAGGAGTCACTGGTGTGCAATGAGCCCAATCTTATTTCTTATTCAATAAACTCCTTTATTCTACTTCACATACTTTTCCATTACAATAATGAAAATAGCACTAGTGATTTGTAACATTAAGGCCCAAATCAAAGGGGAGCCCCTCCTCAAATTATATGGTAAATGCCATGTAAATGAACATAGAAGAAATATTGGGCAAAAAGTATTAAAAATATAGATAATAGGGTCAGGGCTGTGTGTATACAAACACTTTAAGGTTTCCTTTATTAGGATGGCTCCATTTTAGAAAGCACATGATTTTTGAAAACTATATTTAAAATAGTAATAAAACTCAACTGTGAAAAGGCAAAATCAAGCAAAACCAAAAATCCCCAAACCAAAAAGGAAGTGAATCAAACACCTAGAATCGATATGCAAACCTCTGGTCCTTTGGCCCTGGAATGGCAAGTGAGTGGGTTTCATAGAAATTCTCTGTAGAAAGGAATGTGTGGGCCTGGCGAGACTGTGGCCCTTGTATGACATCGCTGCATCTCCAAGTCCTGTCTCCTCACAGAGGAAAAGAAGTGGCTTGTCTGACACATCTGTCCAGGGTCTGCCCAGGATGGGGCCTGCGTTCCCAATCCCTTTGGGAACAGCCCCGAATCCTGAAAAGGCAAGGCATCCCTGAGGCACCCAAGTGGCAGGGGCCAGGGTCAGTGTCGGTGCCAGGCCTGGCTGGGGCTGACCGAGTGGTTCACAGGCAGCGGGTGGGCCTCGGTGTTGAACACCCAGTCTTCCAGTGAGAGCGTGTCATCTTCAGAGAACAGAAGATAGAGGTATCTGTAGCCGGGAGGCAGGGAGCAAGACACAGCCTTCAGTGTTGGGACATGGTGGGCCTGGGAGTCTCAGGGCCTGATATCAGCCTATGGCAAAGGCAGGGGGGGCAGGACCTGACAACTGCTCCAGAGACTGCTTCCAGCAAAGGACAGTATGGATGGCCAGGACAGGAGTGCTGGGATGAGAGGCACCTGTTTAGTCCTGCCTCTGTCTGGGGCCTCCCTCTTCACATCCTGCAACCTCACCTGCCTACGCCTTTAGGGAGCCCTGCTAGGACCTTAGAGGACCCCGACTCTCTTTGCAGGATGGCTGGAGAGCTGCCACATCCAAACTCTGACATGAATTCCTGAGAGTCCACTTTACGGTGTACATTAGGGCACTACACTGCTGGGGCTTGGACTTCTGGACTCTAGCTTTGGGGCAAGGGACTTTTCTGGGAGGAAGAGGGAAAGCCCAAGGGCTTGCTTTGGGGGAGCAGCAAGAAAATAGGATACTATCTTTCACCCCAGGAAAAAAACCAAGGAGCCATGCTGCAGAGCCATAGGTAGGAAAGTCAACCACAGTGACCCGTGTGGATATCACCATCGTCATTATTATTCCCATTTTACAGAGGAGGCCAGGGTTCCAGGAAACCCAGGAACCTGAGACACAGGCTTACACTGTCAGTACTGAGGGGCTGGACCCCAGCTCAGCCTCACTGTGAGGGGACAAAGGGCCAGGGTAAGTATAGCTCTGGGGTGCAGCCCTCCAGGCCCCCACTCTGTCCCAGGAGGAGCCACTCTGCCACCAGAGAGAACAAGGACCAGGCCTGCACTTACTTCAGTGTCTCGGCTAGAAAGAAGCTCTGCTGTTTGTTGTCATGGTTGGGGCTGCTGCTGTACACGTCCTGGATCCCAGAGAAGCCGGCATCTGTCCGGCAGTACTTCTCCAAGGCCTGTGAAGAAGACAGCAGTGTCAGCAGGTGGGGAAAGGTCCCCCAGGTCTTAGCTCACTAGTGGCTGAGCTCACCAACAGAGGAGTCCCTGGCCAGAGGTGTGTAGGCTTCAGAAGCACAATTTTTGTCCACTGACAAGTCTGTGGGCCGGGCACATGGCATGTAAGCTTTGAAGGCCAAGACTGAGAGCATCAGTGAGGCAGGTACACTAGGCAGTGAGCCAAGCCTGGATCTGAGCAGCCCCCTCCCCCCACTCCCCACATGTGGACCTCCCAGGACAGTTGCTTGTGCTCTGAGAACAAGTGGTACCTTGTCAGCCTTTGGGAAGGCACAGGTGCTTCCAGGAAGCAGGACAGAGAAGGCTCAGCCTCCATCAAGGAATCTTCTGGAATCCCTACCCTTACCTTTGACACCCCTTTAACCCTAAGGAACGCCATGGAATTTCTAGCAAGGTGGTCAGGGGCTATCTAGAGCTGGACAGGCTGTGACGAGAGGACCATAGGGGCTGCCAGCCCAGCAGCCAGTCTTGTATCACAGACAGCTTTTCAAGCTGCTTGTCCAGCCCCAGACCAGGAGCACGTCTGCTGGGATGGCAGGGCCAGGTGGTGCTCTAGGACTGCCTAGCCCTGGCCCTGTGAGTTTGTTGACAGCTGTCCCAACCTGCAAGGCCATGGGCAATGGGTCACAGTTAACCAGTTCCAGCCTGCTCAGCCTCCGCTGGGGCTCTCGACTCTGCAGCTTCTATCTGACCCCTCTTCCCCCGATGCCTGAGCCAGGGGCTCTGGGGCCCAGCCACTCACCATTACCACATCCCAGCCCCACTCTCTGTAAGTGGGGTCGTGTGTCTGCCTCCACAGGTACATGTAGCTCTCGACCACCTCAGGCCGCAGGATATAGTAGCTCTCGCTGAGCTGGGTGGCTACCGCCTCTCTACCAGAGTTGAACCAGAAGGCCTCGGGCCCGAGTTTGGTATCTGGGAATGGCCAAAAGAGACCTGGTCAGACTTTGTAACTCCTGTTTTGAAGATCAGCTGCCTCAGGAGGGGCTCTGGCAAGTAATGGTACACTGGTGTGGGGCAGGGCCTGCTGAATCGCCCATAAGGCTGTGGTGCGCAGGGCCCTAGCTTCCCTCTCAGTTTAGATGGGCCAAAGCAAGACTCCGAGGCTTCATGAGCTCTGCAGATTTGGACTCAGAATCTGAATAAGATACTCTGCGGTGAGGAAAGACAAAGGTGGGGGCAGTATGCGCCAGCTATGCATTCTGGGAAATAAGCTCTCTATAAGACATAAACGAGGACTCAGTCAAGGCAGGGCTTCAGGGTGGAGCACACTTGGAGAACAGTGGATTAAACAGTCCGGCTTGTGGAACTTATCAGATCCTTTAATATGACAACATGGGCAGATGCGTCTCCACAGACCCTTTCCTTTGGAAACTGTTTTTAACACCTTATAGATGAAGACTTCAGGAAACTGCTAAGGTGGAGAAGGAGGCAAGATGCCTGAGACAACACTTACTCAGACAGAGGGTGCCGGGCAAAGGAGGCCTGATGAAGCCTGTATTTTGTTGTCACTGATTTGCTTTTAGGACATGGTTGCCGCTTTTCTTTTCTGCATGACTAGTGATAACTACCTGCACAGCTACCATTTGCAGCTTCGAGGGCTGGGCTAGGTACTTTACATCAGTTCAATAGTAAACAAATGATTTTTGTCAAGATGGATGCTATTGACCCTAATAATGTGGAAACTAAGGATCAGAGAGGCTATTTATCCAAGGCAACACAGCAGGCTGTGGCTGACCTGGGAGATATCCCTGATCTGTCCCATGTTCTTTTCCCCCTGGGCTGTGCTCTCTCCCAGTCCTAAGTCTAACTCTCTAGGTTCAAATTCTAGGGTCCCTGCGTCAGTTCTTCCTCCCTCTGCCCATCTTCTCCAGGCCAGCTGAACACCCAGATCTCCTCCTAATCCCCCGACCTTATTTGGGTTCAATCCTTCCAGGAGGGCCCCCTAGTGTTGACCCTGCACTGGACTTCCTGCAGGAGGCCCCCTCAGCCTGACCGAGGTCCTTCCCATCTTTTCAAATGGCCAAGGCAACTCCAGGCCATTGGACAACAGTCATTTAGCCAAAAGTTTAGCCAAGTTGCTAATGGGGTGAGGGCAGCAATGGAGTTGAGGGCAGCAGCCTGCCGCAGCCGTCTGTAGACCAGCCGGGCCAGTGGAACAATATGCTCTATTAAGAGGCTGTCTTTTATGGCCTGTGCTGATTGTCCCAGACAAATGGCTAGCTTTTTATTATTCCTGAGATTTCCTATTTGTTTATGGCCTTGGCAGAGCAAGCTCCATTTAGAGAATGGGAGACCCGTTTTAAGGGCCCATTGCGAATCTCTGACTTCCTGGCACAGCTCCAAGCAG
Source organism: Tympanoctomys barrerae (assembly GCA_002564285.1). Classification (NCBI taxonomy): domain Eukaryota; kingdom Metazoa; phylum Chordata; class Mammalia; order Rodentia; family Octodontidae; genus Tympanoctomys; species Tympanoctomys barrerae. Next base: position 42,682 of record NDGN011319937.1, on the reverse strand, counting down.
CAGCTCCAACAGTGGCGCAGGCGCACACATGGACACGCGTGGCGGCACCGAAGTGCTGCGCTGTGGGCTCAAGGCTTTCTCACGACTTTCGCACAGCACTCTGTGGGGCCGAAGTTTTCCTTCTCATTGAAGAGATAAGAAAACAGAGGCCGCACCCCTGGAGGTGGTGGAGTGGCACTTGAGCAGGAGTCTTCTCCAATGGACACTGCAGTTACAATTGCGAGCAGCAGACGTCCCCTGGGGGCAAGGGTTTGGGGAGGGACCTTTCGGCAGGGCAGCATAGAGGTGGAAATGGGCCTCAGGTGACCTGGTCCTAAACCACGCTCTGCTGCTCACCCGTGGTCTGATTTTGGCTAAGGTGTTTCCCCTCTCAGGGGTGACTCACTTTCTGCTTATATAAAACGAGGAACTGGGCTCTTACCAAGATGACTTCTGAGCCTCTAGGGGTCAGGTCTGTGGTGAGTGCTGGCCGTGGGGAGTAACCGAGGAGCTCAAAACTTTCTCGTGGCCTTAGGTCAAAAGGGTGAGTGGATACATGGTACTGCGAAGTAGGGAGACCCTGTATGGAGGGGCGAGGAGTGTGGGTGGGGAAGGTGCATTTTATTTATTCATTTATTATTTGTGAGAGTACATTTCAGAGTAAAGCAATTTGCTAGGCTTTGGATGCCAGTGTTTGTGCTTCAGGGTCTAGAGGACCGTGCTCTTTGCTACTCTCACAGGACCCTGGCCCAGTCATCTCTGAGCCTCAGTTTCCCCATGTGTGCTGTAAGGCTTTGATGTGTGTCAAGCGGCGAACTGCACTGATGCGGGTAGAATGCTGACGCCCCTTCACTGTTCCTTTCGATGGGGTCCAGCCTCAGGGCGTGGCTGACATGTCCGCTCACTGCACCTCCAGGCTGCTACCCAGGTGAGGCTGTGCTGGGACCACGGGCTCCCTTCCATTCGCTGCTGCCCTGTTGGCCTTTGCAGTGTTTCCTGGCATCCAGCCTTGGGCTCTGCTGCTGCCCCATCCCCTGCAGGGTTACCTGAGCGGGCGTATGACTCGTGGCACGTCCTGGTGATCTGGGCTGCCAGCTCTTGGTAGTGGGCCCTCTTTTCTTCCTTGGCATCCTCAGCGCCGAGGGAGATCATTCCCCCTGAGAAACAGGCCAGGTGCCCCATCTTGTGGTCCAGAATCCCCCCTCGCCACTCGGCGATGTAGGTCAGCCCCCCAGGAGAGACATTCAGCAAGTAGGTCTCTATCGCCTGGGAGCAGGTGGGGTGGGGGCATGGAGGGCACAGAGAAGGGAGGGAAAGGACGGAAATGAACGTTCTGGAGACGGTAGCAAGGGTGGCTCCGAAGAGCCCCCTGTCCCTGGCACAGAAGCCCTCTGGTCTCTGCTGGCCGAGGTCTCTGGCAGGGCCAGCAGAAGTCCTGACACCCAGTCTGTGGCCCATCGCCACTGGGAGAAAGGATGTAAGGTTTTTCCCTGGTGTGAGTCTCTTACACAGCCTTTTTTTCTGTTCTAAGTTTAAAAACAAACAAACTTTTAAGATGATTCTCCTCCTCTTCTGCATCCTTTTAGCCTGAAGCTCAGTTGACCTGTGTGAATGGGCTTCAGGGAGCCAGGACACCCTAAAACTGGCCTTGACACTTCTGTGGATATGCAGATTTGCAGGAAGAGAGCCTACATGTCTTACCAGGTTTTCAAAAAGGACAAGCAGAAAATGAAGGTACCTGTCACTCCCTCCTTGAATGCCTGGCACATGGGCTGTTGTGCCCAGTACAAGAGGGTGGAGTAGCTTGTCCTCTGTCACCCAGACCCACCGGGGCAAGGACCAGGACCCCCAGACACTCTTCAACTACCCATGCCTGGCTGTTTTGGTAGGACGGGCTTCCAAGGGGCTGGATGCTATTGATGAGGATTCTGGGATACTGTGGTGTGCGGGTGTCAGTTAGGAACCTTGGGGACTGAAGGTGACAGAGGTGGCTACTCACAGCCACAAGGCCAGACCTGACAGGTCTGTCACTCTTGGTTATGACTGCAGTGCTGTGGGGTTCTCGGCAGGCCTCTGCCTGTACTCCTGCCCTCCAGGCCACTGGGGTGGAGGGTTATGCATGCTGAACAGTTGGACCTTGTCATGAGTCTGCTTTGGATGTCTGAGGCTCCCAGTTCCCTTGGGGAAAGGTTCAGCAGGGCCTCCAGGACACCATCATCTGGACTGCAAGGTGTACCTTGATGTACAGAGATGGCTTCTGGGTGCAGACTCTGGGGGTTCAAATCTTTTTGCCACTAGTCTCTGTATCTCCGTTCATGTCTAACATGGGGGTAAGAGTGCCAGCTACCTCAAAGGGGAATTAAGGGACTTAACTGCACAGAACAAGGCTTATTTCCCATCACAGAGGGGCCCCCATAATTGCTGGTCACTACGAGTCCTCCGCAGTCTGACCCTCACCATAACTCCAGCCGCACTGGCCTTTCCATTCACGTCCCCTCTCCTGTCAGTTTCCTGCGCCACCGAGTGTTTCCTGGGATGCAGTGAGTGGTACTCAGAGAGCTCCCTATGTATGCAGACACCGCCCGACATGATCACATACATGTGATGGTGACACCTGGAAAGCAGCATGCATTCTGAGGGAAACTGAGTGGAAGAGAGAAAAATGGGGTGCCCTGCTCTGCAGAGTGAGGTTGGAGCCGGCCTCCACTTCGGGGTTCCCTTCCCCCTGCGCACTGAGCCTACTGAGCAGACTGAGCAGTGGCCTCCTCCAGGACACCGGCCCTGCCAGTGCTTTCCCCACGTGGAGCATGTTTCTCTGCACTGCCGTCTCTCCCAGGGCTGAGCAGTGTCTGACAGCTGCAGCCTCCAGCGCAGGCCTGGCACAGGCAGAGACTCAGCCAGTATTCCCTGCTTGCTCTGTATTTTTATTTCCCTCTCCTCCTGGGGTCCAGGGCTGGAAGGGGGGTGCTGGCTTTGGGGTCCTTGCTGAGTAGCAGCTGGGGAACAGCTGAGGAGGTGACAGGCCAGGGCACCTGCTCCGCTCGGGAGTGTGCCGAGGTAGCATGGATGGCCACCAGTTGCCAGGCTGGCCAGCTCTGTCCTGACCCTGGCTCCTGGGTAGGGTCTGCCTTGCTATCTTGGGCTCAGAGTGGGGACCCAGGTGAGCCGCGGGCCCAAAAGCTGGCTCTGAGTTACCAGTTGTAAACATTTGGGATGTGAGCACACAGACATCTGGAAGAGAATCCATGCACTGGAGCTAGAAATCTGTACCTTTCAAACTGCCTCCCACTGGTTATTTCCATGTAGGGTTAGCCCCGAGCTAAGTAATTGTAGTAAATAGGAAATTACAGACTAGTGACTCTTTGAAGATACACTCCAATGAGCAGATGTGAAGATAAAAACAAGGCTTTTGTACGCCTTGAGCAAAGCACAGGACAGCACCGGCTGGTGAGAGACAGGTAAGATGTGGATCAGAGCACAATGCATGGGAGGGGTTGGGGAGGCAGTGGGGACCTGGGCTTGAGTCTCAGCTTTGCCAGTTAAGATCGGGGTGACTGGGCAAGTTATATCTGTTTTTGGAAGACCCACTTTGCTTATCTGTAAAATGGGAATAATCATTCTTGGGATGGTTGTGAGGGTAAAAGGAGAGAGCACTGAAAGACTTGGCTTGGTGCCTGGTCCTGCTGCTCTTTTTTCCCTTGAGAAGAGCATCAGAGGCCGCCTGGGAGGGACTTCAGGCTGGCCAGCCTTCTCCGATGCTTAGAGCCAGTGACTGGTGTTTGCATCCTGGTCTTGCTGCTCTTGCTGCTGTGTAACTCCAGGCTTTCCTGAGCCTTGCTTTCATCATCTGCGAGGTAGAACTTTATGGCCAAGGGCACAGAGCACCGGCCCAGAGGAGGCTGCAGTGCCCAAAGCCCTCCCTATTCTGATACCCCCCTTCCATGTGCAGTCGGGCCTGCCTAACCTCCCTCAGCCACAGCTACTGGACCCAGGTCTAACCTGCTCCCTGATCGCACAGTGGAATTTCCAGGGAGCTTTAAAACACTATTCCTGGGTCCCCCCTAGAGGTTCTGGTGTAATTTAGCAGGACTGCAGCCTGGAGACAGGATCTGACAGTTCCCCTGGTGATTTTCAACATGCTGACAAGGGTGAGAACCACCAGAACATTCTTCAAAGCCCCAAACTTGCCTGAGGCCCAGCCTTTACCCAGGGTCAGAGCGGCTCCAGGGTCCTCACCGGGGAGCTCATATGTGGGAGTGAAGCCGAGTCCTCTCCTGTTCAATCAAGTGCTTTCTGTGAAGCTCCTGGCTGCTTAAATAATTCATGGCCATTTCTCCTCTTGAAGCCTCAACTATAGTGTGCCCTGAGGGCAGGAATCAGCCACTGGTGAACTTCAAGTTTACTCTGCAAGGAACAGCAGACAGGGCTGAGGCTATCCTCTGGCAGGGAGAGCTGGCCTTGCTCGAAGCTCAGCCCAAGGCACGCAGGGGCTGAGCTGAGACTGGAGTCCCACACTCCTTCAGGACCGAGGTCTTGTGCTGGGGACCTGGGTGGGGAAAGCTCCTGAGGTCACAGGCATGTCCAGTACTCTGGCGTGCCTGGACTGCATGAGCAGGGAGGAATCATCTTTATATTAAAATATAGTTAAGGTACCAAAGTAACAAAACTTTATTTTTATTTTTTAATGTATTTAGTACAGGGTCTACAGGGTCTCACTACATAGGTAGGACTCGTAGAGATCCTCCTGTTTTCAGCCTCCCAAATGCTGGGATTACAGGCACATGCCATCATGTCCAGTCTCAATCACCATCTCAGTGCACCCCGGGGGCAGGGCTGGTATGACTTGTGGTGCCAGGGATCAAACCTGGGCCCCTGCGCTCTGCCTAAGCAAGCGCTTTAGTCTGCTGAGCTATCTGGCTGACCCTACAAAACTTTATTTTAAAATTGTTATAACATTTAAAAAAGGGGAGGCAAGTGGCCTGTGGGATGCAGGTTGGACATGCCCAGAAAAGTCTACAACTTTGGATGTCCACTTCAATGTGTTTCTTTAAGCACTCTAGGGTCCAAGAGATAGCTCAGTGGTATAAGTGCCTGCCTGGTAAGCACAAGTTCCTGGTAAAAAAAAAAAAAAGGGGGGGGTTCCCTCTTTCTGGGCAGTTTTATATAATAGAGAGGTACCAAAGAGGTCTTCCATCCATCTGTCTGTGCTTATCTATCCACCTACACATTTGCCAGCTCATATACTTATCCATCCATCTAGCCATCAAACTTCACATCCATCCACCCAATATTCCCATCCTTTCCCTGGTCTCATGTACCCACTCACTCATCTAAGCTTGTATATCTATCCTCCCTTTTACCCTTCCCATCCACATATCTTTCCTCCCATTCACCCACCCATTCAGCCTTCATTTGTTCATACAATAGTTGTTGTGTACCTACTGTGTGCTGGACAGTATTCAGGAGTGAAGCATACAGGGTGAACTAGCAGACAAGATCCTTGAGCCTAGGCGACTCACATTGCACAGTCCTAGACACTGTTATAGTGGAAGAAGAGAAGAATACTGGAGTATGTGACAAAGAGGCCAGGAGGGGTAATTGCAGTAGTGTTTGAGTTGAGAGCTGACTTATGGGAGGGACTCAGCTATCTGAATGATACTGCGGGCAGAGGGGACAGCAAATGCAAAGGCCCTAATGTGAGAATAAGCTTGGTGTACCTGAGGAAGCAGAGAGAAAAGAGCGAAGAGGTGGAGTCATGGTGATCAGCAGGGGCCCAGCCAGGTAGGGCTTGGGGAGTATAGGACAGGGATCTAGTGTACCCCTGGGCACTAAGTGAAATGATGAGGAGAGGTTGTGCCTTTCCAGCTCTGCTGGCTGTGGTGTAGAGTGACAATGGAGAGGGTTGGGCAGAAGGGAAGAAGCTCAGTTTAGAGGACTGGGGTGGTAGTTTAGCTCGAGGTTTGCCAAAACAGATCCAATTTGCTTAATTAGCTTTATGGGGAAATTGAGGCTCAAAGGCTGCCCTGGACCCTTTTATTACCTGGGCTCCGAGTAGCTGAAAGAGCTGGGGAATTCCCTAACCCTCTTCTTCGCGGCCTGGGCTCACTGACTCCCACTTCTGCTCTATTCTGCCTTTCTCTGGAGGGACTCTTTCAGCCTACCACCCTTGTGCATCCCATTCTGTGGACAGACCAGCAGTGGTGCCAGCTCTGCAGTCCTGTGCTGTGTGGCCTTGAACCAATGCCTTGTCCTCTCTGTCCACATAGAGAGAAGGAGCAGCAGCTTGGCCATGCTAATTGTATTGCCTCTATGATAGCAGGAAGACAGGCGAGGGGCTCACTTCACAGCCTGCTCCTAGCCACAGCCTGCTGGTGCATTAAGCGAAGCTCAGTTTCTGTGCAGGGAGTGGGTGGATTTTGGAATTGTAGTTTCTAAGTCAGATTGACTGTCACTTCCTTCCATGACTGTGACCCTGGACAAATGACTTAACCTCCTGTGTGTAGGTTTTCTGAGGACACTGACACAGGGGGAGCCAGTGGAAAGTGCTGGTTGGGAAGGTGTGCCTCGCCATTTCCCCAGCCCACCCCAGGGGGCCCAGCTGGTCTCTGCAACCCCCACCCTCACTGCCCCCAGGCATTCTGGGGCGATGGCTAATGACCAGCCACCCAGGAAGAACCAAGTGAGTGTCTTACCTCCAAGGCTTCGTAGTACATATTTTTAGCCTCCATATCTGTCTTGGCAGACATCAACCAGGATTTGATCAAATATTCATAAAAACTATCGCCAAGTCCTCCAACAGAGACATGGTCTGTGCAGGGGAAGAAGACAAGAGTGTCAACTCTATCTGCACCGATTGTGGAGGAACCCAGTGGGCACATCTTAGATGCAGGCGTTGATGGCCGGGACTTGGGGGTTGTGGGAGCTGACATCTAAACTGCTACCCCTGAACCCCAGTGGGGCTGAGTGGACACAGCCTGCAGTGCACAGGACACCTCTGGCCTTGAGGTAAGTGTCCTGGGGCCATGCATCATCTTGCCTTAGCAGCTGCAGAAGATAGGGTTCCTGCTTATTAACTGTAAATGGGTTGTGTTTCTTTAAAAAGACAATCTGGTGGCAAGGAGTTCAGAGGATTTTATTGCCTGGTGACAAAGTGGTAAATAATGCTGGGTCTTCATGAAAGCCATGGGGAGGAGGAGGAGCCTTAACTCAGGTCAGATCCAGAGTACTATGTGGATCAGAGAAAGGGAGTTTAAGTTGAGCAAATTGGGATCAATAAGCTCAAAGGAGTGGGGTGGGGGAGGGTAGAATGGGGCTCAAAGACCCTCCTTCTGCTCTGGTGGCCAGTGGACCAGTGGCAAGTGCCAGAGTCATACACAGAGCACAGCCTTTTGGCCTGGGGCTCCTATGGAGGGGGACAGCTGCTGAGGACCACACACAAGGACACGTGCTGCTCCTGTGCTCCACGATTAACACTGGTGGCATAGGGGAACTGAAAGAGACTTGCAAAGAACTCATTTCCATTCAGCGGGCAGAGTGGAGGGCTCAGGAGTGGAAGGCCAGCAGAATGTCTGTAACTCCTCTGGAGAAGGATGGAGGAAGAAAAAGAATGGGAAAGTGGAAAGTGGGGGAGTGTATGGAGACTATGCCCTCAGTTCCCTTTCTGTTGGGTGTCCATCATGGAACAATAAGCAACACACCACAGATGTTGTTGTTTTAATTTCATCTTCCCATCATCCTGTGAGGAATGCACCATTGGGCTCATTTTCCAGGTGGGAAAACTGAGGCAGACCTTAGCTTGTGCTAGGCTACCATGCATAGTCATCCAGATAGTAAAAACAAAAATGCAATAAAACAGACAACTGCCCAGAGAAAGGGACCAAACATAGAGGGGAAAGACTGGGAGAACTAGGGATAGGGTTGAGAGGAGGCTGCCATATGGGAAATCAGCCCTGCAGCCGACAGTGCCTATCCATGATCAAGTCTCACCCCAGAAAGAGCTCTGGAACAGGAGAGTGTGCAAAAATTGGAGCAGACAGAAGGCATGAGCTCCAGGAGGACTGGGGAGGAGCCAATGGGGTGGGACCTGGCCATGAAGATCGGAGAGAGACCCGGATGGTGCCTGGCTCCCGTGGCCACAGCTGGAGGGTGCTGCTGAGCAGGCACAGGGCAGCTGGATCAGGCGTGTCCATGGAGTGGGTCTGTGCAGAGGCAGGCAGGCTGCATGTGGGACTAGCCCGATCTCCTAAAGCCCCAGATAGCTCCCCACTCCCCTGGGAGGGGGCGGCCACAGCAGGACAGCTGAAGACACCGTCATCTCCTGACTCATCCCCTGCTGCCTCCTCTTTTCTCTGCTACTTCAAACATCCCGCTTGCAGCCTTCACCATGGAATTTCTCTTCTCTGTTCCTTGGCTCGTGCTGCTTCTGGGACCCCGGTGCCCTGCCCTGCCTGATCCTACCCTGTCTGCCTGGCACTCAGGCTTTCCTAGACTGAGAAGGTCTAGATATGGCTGAGGACCCTGTCATGGCCCCTTCTCTGGGACATCCAGGTGAATTAAGTAAAGCAAGTGCAATCTAGCCCTCGTCCCTCACATGGAGAGGCCCTGTGAGTGCTCAATGAACAGAGGGTAGGGAGGACTAGGCAGCACTTCACGGTCAAGCTGGTTTGTGCTTCCTCGTGTGTGACAGTGTGACATGGTGCAGGGCTCTTTCTGGCAGGAGAGAGCAGGAGGCCAATCACTAAGGCTTGAGGATGCTCTACTGTAATTGTGTGTCACCTAACGGGGGACTTGACCCAAATGTATACCTCTCAGAAGGGGTTCCCCACTTAATGGCTGGGTGGTACCCTGGGAGAATCATCGTGGTGGGAAGTAGAAGGGGTGCCTCTGCATGAGTATGGGGCCAGCCCCTGACCACTCTGGGGCTCAGTCTTCCGGTCTGTGAAATGTGAGAAGGGAGCAAACATTGGTGTCCTCGAGCCAAAAGCAGCCTGCTGGTGCCTGACTGGGCAAGTGCTCTTCCCACACTTGGCCATAGAAGACAGGGCCGTAGCCTAAGGAACTGGCAGGCAGGAGGCCAGGGAGGCTGCCAGGCTGGGCCTGTGGGCAGCTCATGGCCCCAGGCCACCAGGGAAAGCTGGATCAGGATTGAGGACAGAGGAGGAGTGACTCAGGGGCCACATTCCCTTCTGTGGCAGCTCTCCAGACTCCAAGAACTCAGTCTCAGGGCGGACTCATCCGTGTCGGCTACCGCTGGGAGCTCAGTGGCTTTACCCTGGGTGTAAAGTCTTAGCAGCAGCAGGATTCTGAGTTTCTGGTACACTGACACCTAGCTTCAAGGTGGAGTGGGAAGCAGGCAAGAGCAGAGGCTGGGAAGTAGGTGCTATTGCTCCTGTTCCTCCTCCACCTCTGTGCTGCAATTTCTGGCTGCAAACAGGTTCAGCGGCCCCTGCCCACCTGGTACAGGCTCTTTCTGAGGATTCAAGGGGAGACGGTGCAATGCCCTCAGCCTCTGCAAGAGTAAGAAAACCTCGGGAAAACCTGAGATGACCCCACACACCACAGCCAGCAGAGCAGGGAGGCAGAAGCCTGGATCAGCAGGGTTTTATGACCTTCCCTTTGCTCTTTAGCAGGCTGCAGACTCATATTTTATTAATATAAAACAATTTCCCATATGTGACCGACTTAGCCCAGACCTGCGGCCCCTGGAGCAGTCTGAAAAGCAGATTATGCCTCTCAGCTGGGAGTGGGGCGTCCTGAGGTAACTGTGGAGCTGGGAAGCCACACCCTTCTCATCTCTTTTTATGGGTTTTGCTGCATTGTCCTGGGGCAGCTCACCTCCTTACCCAGTCAGGTCTTACAATTAAAAGCTGTTAACTGTTGCTGAACCGTTCCTTCCCAGGGCCATAATTTGTAACTCAAACCTTCATGTTTTCCTCTATACTTTTGGATTTGGCAATCTGTTTTGGCTGAGAATATTTTGCATTTCTTTTTTCTTTTTCTTTTTGGCGGTACCAGGGATCGAACTCAGGACCTTGCACTTGCCAGGCAGGCGCTTACACCGCTGAGCTATATCCCCGGCTTAATATTTTGCATTTCTAATAAGTGTTGTTATTGTTGTTGTTTTTTCCAGGAGGCCACCTGAGGTGAAGCTATCACTGGGGGAATTTCTTGAGTTGAATTTCCTGGGCTCCTTAGACCAGCGGATGCCAGTGGCCCAGGTAGGAAGCAAAGGTCTCTGCAGTATCTCCGTGGAGTCCCTCCTCAAGCTGGCCCTCCAGGTCCTGCTCAAATTGTTCCTATTGGGACAAGCCAGATGGGCTTTGGAGTAGATGACGCTGGCTTCCTGCAGCCTCTGGCCTTTGTTCCTGCATCCCTTTCTGGCACACAGAACCTAACACATCCACTTTTCTCATTTCACAGGACAGGATACTAAGGTTCAGAGAGGTCATGGGAATTCTCTTAAGCCACATAATGTTTTCCCTGATTCCAAGAGATACAGAGCTAGGGGGTCTTGGGCAGGACTTGGGAAGGGATCTGCCACCACCACTTTCTGCCGACCATGACCACATGGCCAAGGCTTTGGTCAAGAGGGCGAAGCTAGAGCTGTGGCATGCTTCTGCCAGAGCTTCTCTATGGAGTGTGCTTTACATGGGCCTTGGAGATTGCCAGCACTGTCCCTGCAGCCCTCACTCTGCGTCATGGGGGGGGGGCGCATGGTCAACAGCTATGCAATTCAAAGTCCAGCCTCTAGACAGACACACGTGAAAGTTCAGGGACTGATTCTTAAAGGTTTAAGGGATAATGGTCAATTAATGATTTTTATATCATTACTGTTAGGCTCTGCTTAAAATTGTTTTTAAAAATTAGAGTTTGAAGTGAGGGGACAGACCAAAGGGGTTGGGAGAGGAGGTAGAGCCTTTTTCAGTGAGGACAGTGGTACCACATTCCTGCAGGCTGGAGCACAAAGACGGAGGCCACAGTGGGCACCAATGGGATGGCAGCTGGAGAACCGGGGGTGGGGGGGCTCAAGGAAGGACTTTGTTACATCTGCCCCAGTGGGGCAGTAAGAGTGGAAGGCCCCTCCCTGTGCAGGGGAGGCAGGTGCTAGCCCTGGGCTGGGGCTCAGGAAGCCTGACAGGAGCCCGAGGAGGGAGCATGTGGCATCTCTACTCACGCTGCACCCAGTTCCCGCTCACAGGGCTGAGGAAGTTGGGGTAGAGGCCGAAGGGCTTATCGATCTTCCTGAGGACCTTGCGGATGTTCCTGACCTGTTGAGAGACGCAGGATACCTTCACCTTCCCGAAGACATCAACTGATCCCCACCCTCTAGGGACAGGAGACAGCTGGCTTAGATTTACATATGACACAGTTCTCACAGGCAGGAAGAAAAGCCATGCAAGGAACTGCAGGTACCAGCCTGCAGGGCGTCAGCTGGCCTCGCCCCAGGGCACACACACAGAGCCCGACCAGCACACCACTGACGGCTTCATCTGGTTCCAGCACCACCTCAGACCACCACAGATTTTGCTTTTTTGAGGGCAGACCTTTCTTGGGGGTTGAAGAAGTGACAAAAGTTCATCTGTAAGCATTTTGTAAAATTGCCATTTATTTGTTTATTTATTTATGGAGGGGCTGGCTCAGCCTACCCTGAAGGTGGGGCTGGCGTGGCATGTGGTGCCAGGGATAGAACTGCAGTCCCTGCACCTGCCTAAGCTTGCCTAAGCAGGCACTTTAGACTGCTGTGCTATCCCGACTCAAAATTGCCTTTTAAATAGGCCAGAAATGGTCAAATATAGCAATCTCACAACTGCGCGTATATCCAAAGGAAATGAAATCAATATGTCAAAGAAAACAGCTACATTCCCATGTTCACTGCAGCACCATCCACCGAGCCAGGACACAGAACCAATCTGAGTGCCGAGCGTGTGAATGGGCAAAGGAAAAGGTAGGGTGTGCACAATGGAATACCAGTTAGCTTCAGAAGAGGAAATGTTGCTTAGTCTTTCGTGTTTGGAGACAGCCTCACTGTAATTCAGCCCGGCCTTGAACTCATATGTAGCCTAGGCTAGCCGCGAACTCTCTGTGAGCCTTCTGCCTCAGCCTTCCTAGTGCTGGGATTACAGCTCACCCCTAGCAATGTTGCAACTTTTGAATAGCACGGATGAACCAGGAGAATGGTTTGTTGAACGAAAGACAGACACCATGTGACCTCACTTGAGTGTGGAATCCAATGAAACTGGACTCATGGAAGTAGAGAGTCGGAGGATGGCTACCAAGGATGGGGTGGGGTAGGAGGACTAGGTGCTGACTAGGACCAAGGGATACAAATTTTAGTTAGGAGGACTGAGATCCAGGGATCTGTCCTGTGGTAACTCTGGATAGTAACAATGTATAAATTCTTACAAATTGCTGAGAATAGATTTTAATTGCTCTCATCATACCAAAAATGTGTGTTAGATAATTAAACAAATTTTGGTTACAAGTTGACCCTTCTATATGGTTCAACCAAGTTACATATTAACTTATCAGACACCTCAGGAGAGATTGCAATGGACAAGCCTGGACTCTTGAATACCCCAATATCCCTACTCCCTAACTGGCATCTCAGGTTTTTAATTAATTAATTAATTTATTATTATTGTATTTTAGGGAAGGGTGTACAGGGTGTTCAGGGTCTCACTACTAGATTNNNNTCATAGTGATCCACCTGTTTACAGCCTCCCAAGAGCTGGACTTCCAGGCGCACGCCACCATGGGCATCTCAGGTTTTCAATGATGAAGAGAAGAGCTGTTAGCATTTCTCAGCTCCTTCAAGCTGGACCTGTGGATAAACACCTTTTCTCCCAACATGGAGCGGCTGCTGGGTCTGCGCTGGACGGTGACCACATGGTAACATGCTGCAGAGGCTGCCCCGGCTGGAGCTGGGGATGCTGATGCACAGCCTTTGGGGCTGTGAAGGTAGGACGGGGAACTGAGGGCTTTCTCCATGGGCTCTGCTCTGGCAGGGCACTGAGTCCCCCTGGGGTAGGAGCTCGGGGAAGGAAAGCCTCAGGGCCACATCGCTAGCGGATTAACCTAAAGGTGTGGAGTGAGAGGAGAAGCCTTTCAGCGGCAGAGCTTTCCTTCTAGGAGACGGCAGTTGGCTTTGCCGCATTGGACTTGCTTCTCGTTTATGTTAACAGAGTCCATTCTGGGGACAGGAATGTGCTTGTTCCTAAGTTATTCTGTGCTGTCCTGGTGGTGAGCAGTGAAGCAGGCTAAATTAGCTCCCTAGAGGGTGCGGGTGCTTCTAGAATTTGGGCCAATTTGTTGACTGCCAATAATCGCCTCCGTGGGAGGTGTGATGGGGGATGAAAATAGCCCGAGTATGCAAATGTAGAGACAGACAAAGACAGAAGGATGGACTCCAGAGGAAAAGCCTGCAGCCTGCTCTTCCTGTCTGATGTGAGAAGAGACAGAACGCTGTAGGCTTGAATCCCAAGCTTAATGGCTCCCCAGCTGGATGGCCCTGGCCACATTGCTTGGCTGAGTCTCAGTTTCTTCCTCTGAGAATGGGGCCAGTAGGAAGAGCACCTCCTTGGTTGCTAGGATAAAGGGGCTGGAGACACTACAGTGTACCCAGCACACAGCAGCTGCTCAGGCAGTGGTGACTGTTGTTCTAGCTACCCAGGGCCAGCATGTGGTCCTTGTCCTGGTCACTCTGGAATTCTCAGGGCATCTTGGAGGAGTCCTGCTCTAGGGCAGGGGAGCAGAAAGGTGGTGGTGAGGGGCTTAGGAGTGGGCAAAGGATCAGAAAACAAGAGCAGCAGGCAGTAAGATTATACTTAGGCCCTGGGCTTCCCAAGGGAGTCCTGGGGAGCAGAGTCCTCTCAATCTGCCCAAAGGGCTGATACCAGAGTGGGCATTTGGAGGGTGGCAGTGAGTGGCACGTCAGAGGCGGGGATCAAGAAGTTCTTGATCTGGAGGACAATCTGGTGGATTCCTATGCTGAATAAACAGTGGTCCCCAAGCCAGCAGAAGGAACCCTGGGATGTATATGAGGACATAGGCTCCCAGGCCTGGGGTGAGGTAGGCGGATCTGCTTCTCCACTGTGCTGAGTGAGACAGAGGCCAGCTAGCAACATGAGATAGGGAGCCATAGAGAACAGGGGTGAATCCATCACCCCCGCCCCCAGCCTCCTTACTGGCCTAGGAGGCTGGCATTCCTGAAGAGAGAGAAGGCTTTCCCACTGGGGAGACCCAAAGGCTCTCCTTGGGGGCATCCGTCTCCCTGGGGTACTCCAGGAGGGAGCACTGCAGTGGAGCCTGAGCATCATCCAAAGGCAGCGTGCATACTGCTTCCTTTGGGCTTAGGGACAGACCTACAGACACCTCAGCGGGCCTGCTCTGGGATGCTTCAGTGAGGAACCACCTCTTCTGGAGGGCCTCCCGGAAGGGCCAAGTACCAGCTGCTGTCACTGGATGTCGGCCCAAGCCCACCTCCAAGAACCCACGCTGCCTTAGATATGGGGATGAGTGAGAAGGGACAGAGGCAGGCATCTGCTGTGCAGAGGGATCATTTTGCCAGTATGCTACTGACGCCAGCCAGCCAGGCATCTGGGAGGAAAAGGCAGGCACTTCTCACGTGGAAAAGCTAAATGTCCCTGGAAAGGGGATGCATGCACGGTGGCCAATTTCTGCCAACACCAGGCGGTGCCTAGATTTCGGTTGTACCTTCTCCACATTTCACAGTTCACAGATTTATCACTGAGCTGATGTGCGATACTGCAAACCTCCTCCCACCCTCCAGGTCCTGGTGATGCCTGTGCTCCCTTCCCTGCTGCCTGGTGTTGTGGCACAGTCAGCTTCTCCACAGATAACCATCGCGGTCCCCCAGCCTCTCCCCTGCCGACTGTGGGGAAGGACCACACACTCAGCGCCTTTAAAGACCTTATGACAGCAGATGTTCCTCCTGCTGTCTGGGGAGAAAGTGGGGAGCTGTCCTGGGAGGGAACCGGGGGAGGGCACACTTACCTTTTCTGCGAAGATGGGGTTGCCAGAGAGCTCAGTGAGGTGTAAGAATTCCAAGTGCAGGGATCCGAACTCTGCCAGGATGCTGCTGCTGCCTGCCGTGGCCCAGCCCCAGCTCCCACTGAAAAGAAAGCAGCAGCCCAGGTCACATCCACCCCTCCCGACCGGGCAGGAGGCTCCTCTGCTGGGAGCAAGCGCAGCTGCTGGGAGGCGGGGAACGGGTCATGTGCCACACACTGTGCTGGGAGCTTTCGCCATGTGGTCTCCAGGAACCCTCTCCGGCCCCACTTTGCTGATGAGGACACTGAGGCTGGGGAGATGATGCGACCTGTTGAAGGTCATTTGAACTCAGGCCTGACTCACATATGCTTTGTTTCTATCAACAAGCTACTCCTGTAAGACTTGGGGGTTCAAAATCTAGCAGTTAGGATAGATTTACAGGAGACACTGCTAATGTAGTCGGGGTCACCAGAGCGTCCATCCATAGAACACTCTGCTGCCATCCTCTGGCTGAGACCACTGATCTAGTGGGAGAGAAATAGTTCCTGGAGCCCGAACTGGCCCTTTCCCTTTCCCCATTTGCCAGGGCTTTCCAAGGACACACAATTCCTGGCCTGGGATTTCCTGGGCCTGCATGTGGCAGGAAGGCAACTGTGGTGTGACCACAGCCCTGCAGCTCCAGGACCCAAGGGAAGCCGGGGCTCAGAGAGAACACGGTTGGCGCTGGGAGGGCAGCTTCCTGCCTGGCACGTGGTGCTTCTCACAGCCCTCATGGTGAGGTTCCCATAGGCACCTTGGGCTGAGGCTATCACAAAGCTGGGACCTTTGGCTGGATGTGATAGTGACCCCTTCAGATGAGGAAACCAGGCCTAGGGCAGTGATGCCAGTGATGCCCTGTCTGGGCTCACCTAGCCAGGGCAGCAGCTGGGGCCCCAGGCGGGCCTCTGAGGCCAGGGTTCATGCTGACCACCACAAGGCACTGCTGGTACCATGTGGTCTTGTACCAGATACTCCTTCTCTAGAGCATTTGCTTTCTAGAAGTGAGAGTTGCCTGTCTGTCAGCTGATTCCCCCAGATAAGCCACTTTATCCCACATACCTCAATTTTTCTATCTGTGCAACAAGGAGAGGATAATACCTTCTAGCCAGTCTCCAGGTCCAGGGCTTTGTAGGTTTAAGAGGAGGGCACAGAGTGGGGGTGGCCTTGGGCAAGCTGCTTCTCTGCTCTGTGACTCAGTTTCCTCATATAAATCACAACTATCTTTCCTGTCAGACATTTAGGACAACTAGGGGGACAGGGACTCTGAAGGAAGGTTGAGGACAGAGGTGGAGACAGGCAAGTGGAGTGACCTTCCTCCACTGTGGCACTCCAGAGTCCTCAGATGGGGGCTTTGGGATGACCCTCTGCTCCCTGTGGAGGATCCAGAGGAACTTAACTAGGTGGGGTGTGGGGAGGTCCCTGCCTGCTCCCTGAGGGCACCATTTTTTCTGGGCTGGGCTGTCCTCTCCAAGCTCACCAGCCTCGTGGCTCACAGAAGCAGATCAGACGGACTCGGGGGTTGACAGGAGTGAGGGATTTCAACAAATATAGAGACAGAAGTCCCCTTTACCCTGTCTCTGCATCTGGGGTACTTCATTAACTTGGGGGAGAGGAGCACATATGTCCCAGACAATAAGAAACAGAAGGGCTCCTGCTCATGGAGTACCTTCAGCATGTGGAAAGCGGTCTGCGTCATTACTCCATTTAACGACCCAGGTGAAGCACCGTCATCCCAGTGTGTAATGGAGAAAGCCGAGTTCATGGAGGCAGTGGAGTGTCAGAGAGGAGAGCCGGAGCGCCTCTGGCCTCACAGTCGAGCTCAAGAGTCTCTAACCTAAAGCAGCCCCAGCTCTCCCAGTGGGAAAGAGGGA
Source organism: Tympanoctomys barrerae (assembly GCA_002564285.1). Lineage (NCBI taxonomy): Eukaryota > Metazoa > Chordata > Mammalia > Rodentia > Octodontidae > Tympanoctomys > Tympanoctomys barrerae. The sequence goes on along the minus strand of NDGN011319937.1, from coordinate 25,784 downwards.
GCTGCCCCTTCCCCCATCCTGTCACCCTCTTCGCTGGGCCAGGGGGAACTTCTCTAGCTTACAGTGCAGAGGGTGCCGGGGCACTCAGAGGGCCTCCGGAGGCACCCATCCTTACAGCCTCCAGGGGACATTCAAAGTAGAAGAGTGAAAAGCTACCAGGCACCCTATCGGCTTCTGTCCTCGTTCCCTGCACTCCCTGTGCCTCTCCTCCCCTCTCCTGCCCTCATCGGCTCAGCAGCCCAGCCCACAGCCTGTGGTGGAGCAAGGCAGGTGGGCGGGTGGTGTCTGGGTACCTTGCCTCCCTCACTTGGCTTTACCCAGCACCCTCCAGGTACCAGGTGGGTACCCCTGGTGAAGGGTGGCTCACGTCCCTAAAGCTCAAATTTCCTCATCTCTCCAATTCAGCACCCATGCCTCATAGTTATTGTGAAGTATAAATTATGCATGAAATTATTGTTATTTTTATCACTGTGTAATTATGCACATGTAAATTATTTGTTGTTTGTTACTATTGTTAATATATTCCTAATATGGGCCAGGCGGCTTTGGTATCTTATTTTACTGCATATCCATGGAGGTAGATACCTTGATCTTTATTGCAAGTGAGGCTACCTAAGCTCAGAAAGGTGGAGACACTTTTCTAAGGTCACATGGTAAATCAGTAGGGCTAAGTCCAAGCCAAATCTTAGGATCCGTGCCCCAAATCCATGTGCTCTGATTTTTGAAGTTTTTTTTTTTTTTTTCCCTTTTACATTTTAGGGAAGGGTTTATAGGGTGTGTGACGTGGGTGCCTGCGCATGAATGTAAGCACGCGTGTGACAGACGCAAGCAAGTGGACCTAGTCCCTGCCATCCATCTGCATGGACGGCAGAGCACTTGGGTGTCTCTGAGTCCCGTGGGAGAGCCAGGGAGACTGACTCAGGTGCGGGGGGCCTTGGATATTCCAGGGGCTCCTGCAGGTCCCCGGTCCCACAGCTGCCTGGCAGCACTGGGCAGGGCGGCAGTTTGGGTCTAGTGCCCACCAGCAGGTGCCCTCCAAGGAACAAACTCAGTCACACAAGTTTGTACCGTTCCTGTTACCCTCCCATTTTTAGCAACAGAAGATAAAAGCAAGATGTTGCCAGGAAATATGCATTTGTGTACATAGCTATACAGCACGGCAGACACAAACAGCCTAAAAATACCCGACTCCCTCATCAGGCACCCCAGGACTGTGTGGGAGGAGGCTTGCTCTGAGGAGCACAGCCAGGGCTGCCCAGGGAGGTCTTGTCCCAGGCCAGGGGGAGGCTGCAGAAGCACAGCGCTTGAGTCCCGCAGCTGGCCACGATTCTCAGGATCAGTGAGTGCAGAAATGGAGTCAGAGTTGTGACCCCAGTGAGATGGCCCGGACCCAAGAAATGAAGCCCACTCTTTGCAGGACATAGCAGGACTGGGGAGCTGGTGGGGCCACAGGGCAGAGGGCAGAGAGGGCGCTACGGGTGTGCCAGCCAGGGCCCAGCCCCTCTCCAGTGCTGGCTGCGGCTGCTGTGGGGTGAGCACCCTACAATAAGGGCTCACTTTAGGATGTGGAACAGGGCCGGTACAATGGAACCGCTGCAGGTTTTGTGTAGTTTGGCTGTGTCAAAGGGCCTCAAAGATGGCCACCAATGACTCCTGGTGGATGGGAACGTAGTGGCACACAGCTCAGGGGTAGGGCCGAGGGCTCCTTGAGAGCAGGATTCCCAGGAACAGTCCTGAGACCCCCTAGCAGCTCTGGGCACCTGCCTGTGGGGGAGGGAACCATGTGCGCTGGGCTCCTGCCGCCTTGGTGGGGAGGTATGGGGGCAGCTGTGGATGGCCACGCAGGAGCAACTGTCCCCACGCCTGGGATGGCCACAGTGTCGCACAGCCACAGTGGGGAAAGAGAGAGCGCCCTACCTTTTGAAGTTTACAACGCCCTTTGGGATTCCCGTGGGGGTGTTGAAGGCGGGCAGCAGCTTCTCTCCAAGTTTGATGGCCTTTATTCGGAACACCTGCAAAGCAAGGGTCAGCAGGCCTTGAGTCCAGGCTGGGCAGTGTGGCTGGGCTGCCCCTGGCAGAGTGACCCCACCAAGGCTTTGGACCCCGAGTGGGAAGTGCGGGGCTCTGCAGTCACCCTTTGGGGACACACTTCTTCCCTCTGAGCTTCAATTTCTTTGTTTATAAAATGAAGATAGTGTTGCCCCCTTCAGAAGGCTGTAAATTAAATATTCCCTATAAATCATTCACCGCTGTGGTTTCTGGGACCAGGCTCCGTTGTCTCTTTTTCCCAGCCACCGTGAGGTGAACAGGTCTCCTCCACCACTTGTACCTGCCATGACGTTCTGCGCTGCCACAGGCCCAAAGCAAAGGGGCCACCCAACCTCTGAAACTGTGAGTCAAGATAAGCCTTTCCTGCTTGTAAGTTGATTATCTTGGGTAATTTGTTACAGCAATGGAAAGCTAACACTGAGGGCATGGGAGATACAAGGTATTTGGACAGTGTAGAAAGAATACTGAATAAGGAGCCGAGGCTACCCTCAATCCAGGTTCCAAAAACCACGACCTCCTGGGCAAGTTTGCCCAGGCAAAGTGGGATAAGGGTCTTTTGCTGTGATGCTGGGGTGTTGCTCGTGGTTCTCATTTCACAGGAAGGAATGGAGAGGTGAATGGCTTGCCCTAAACCCTTACAGGATACCACCCTCAGAAGGGGTGCCAGGCCTCAGGGGCCCTGCCTGGGGCATAGTCCTCTCAAACCGTCGCTCTGAAATGCCAGTCTGATTCCAAAGGATGTCTGGCCTTCTGACTCAGCACCTTCCAGTCTAGCAATTTATTCTAAGGAAATAAATAATCATTAAGGTTGTAAAGCTTTAACTTTATAGCCATTGCAATATCGTATAGAAGGGGGGTGGAATGGAAATGCTCTATCAAACAATAGGGAAGTGGTTAAATTATGGTTTGCATGCCATGGAACACCACGCAGCCACTAAAATGATGTTGTAGAAGAATATTTAATGGCAAAGAAAAAATTTATAATATATGAAGAGAAAAATATTTCACAATCGTGTAATTCAACTTCTAAAAATTATTTACATGTAGATACATCAAGAGGAAGGAAATGCACCAAAATATCAGTAATGTTCTTCTGGGGCGGAGAATTTATGGTTGATGTTTATTTTCTTCTAACTTATTTCTTTTCTTTTTCTTTTTTCTGAGACAGGGTCTCACTGTGCAGTTCAGGCTGGCCTTGGGCTCACTTTGTCGCCCAGGCTGGTCTCAAACTTGCAACAATCCTCCTGCCTCAGCCTCCTGAATGCTGGGATTATAGCTTAGCTCTTTTCTCTATGCAGTTTACATATTTATTTATAGCTGGTGCCCTGCTGGCTTCAGCACTCCTTGGCCTAAGCGAGCCTCCTGCCTCAGCCTTCAGAGCAGACTGAGTACAGGAACATACCACTTGCAACTGCTTTCATAGTAAAAAACCCTGACACAGTGGCCATCTATAACCTTATACATCCATGGAATAAGAAACTGCAGACTGGAAATACTCTTTTTTTTTTTTTTTTTAATGCTGCATTTGTATTGAGCCTGTATATTCTTTCTCATCGTTTTCTAAACAATACAGAACAGGGCGCTTACTTCGTGTTATGGATTATAAGTGACCTAGGGATGATTTCAGGTACATGGAGGAAGTTTGCAGATTCTGTGCAAGCACCATGCCATTTTGCATCATGGCTTGGATATCATGGAGTTGATTTCCAGAGAGGCCCTCAGACTCAGTATCCCGGGATACAGAGGGAGGATTGTACAGGTTATTTCTTTACAAGAGAGGAGTTGCAAGTCCCTAAGCAACATTGTTCATGGGGAAACAGCCTGTCTTCTTACTTCTGAGCTCTGGGGTGCTCTGGGGCAATCCAGTTTGCTGACAAACAAAGCTTTCTTGAGCCCTCCTCCACCAACTAACCCTGCTGAGGCAGCTGTTTAGCAGATGCAGTGGGGACTGATTTCTGAATCCTCTCAACTGGGCTGTGGGTTTGGGGCCTCTGAGGGCGGGTGGTTCTCCTATGTGGAAGGGGAGAGCTGCACTGGGGCTGGCAGCTATGGGAGGGAGAAAGGGATACTGTCTGGGGCCAGTCAACTGGGGTGTGTGTGTGGGGGCACACCAGAAATGACAGGCCTGCCGCCTGGGGAACTGCAGTGCTCAGCCCGGGTAGGGCTGCATGGACAGGCACAGAGCCTGCCTTCTGGGCACAGGCTGTCTGGGTCTCTCTTAGAGCCCATTCTCCAGTCACATGTGCCCCTGTCTACAGCCACCTGCTGAGTGTATATCCGGGTCTCTCCTAGAGTGTCAAGTGCTCAGAACTACAGCTGCCCTTAAAGAAGGCAGGGGAGGACAGTGGGTCATCTGAGGAGCTACCAGCTTCTTCCTAGATCTGTGACCCCAGGCCAACCCTCTAGCCCCAAGCAGCATCCCCTCTCCTCAAATGCAAGCCATCCTCTTGGCCACAGCAGCAGGAAGCCTGGGTGAAGTCTATAAAGCTCACGCCTGTCTGTCTCTGCAACTTCTGTCACATTCCGGTCCTGGGGTTATCAAATAAGATTCAGGCTCTGGGTGGCTCCAAGCTGAGGGCTTCCATCTACAATTTTCTTGGACAAATTGGTACAAGCAGTAATCTCTGCTGAGGAGATTGTACCGGATGGAGAGTGACCTGAAGCAACTAGAGAGATAAAGCTTGCGCATGCTGTCGCCAAAGCCCCAGCTTCAGCCCACGCTGCTGCAACAGCTGAAGGGAGGTGGAAATGGCTTTCTGGACAGCAGTGGTGGAGGGAGGAAGGATTTTCTGTGGCTCCAGGCAGTGGGAGGCAAGCATAGTTATTTGTCTTAGGGTAGACTGAGCTGAGGGGGAGCAGGATGGGAAAGGCTGGGGTGCTAGCTTCAGAGTGGCAGCTGTGCTGGGCAGAGCCACCGTCTGGGTCACAGGTGGCAGATTGTGACTGATGACCTGTGTTCCAGGGACTCTGCCAGCCTTGCCAGCGAAGCTCACGATATGGGATGAATAAGCCTCCCTTCCTTCCAAGTTGTTCAGAGGTCTCTAGCAGCGAAGAATATGAGTTCTGGAGGCAGTGGCACTGGCCAAGCTGACCTCACGTCCCATTTCACAGGAGCCTGCTGGTCACCCCAGGCTGGGGAAGGGGTGTGGCTGCAAGTGGTGAGTGGGTGGACCCAGGTCCAGGCCTTTTGCCTTCCCTCCTGCTGGAAGCCAACAGAGCTCACCAGAATGAGACCTTGAGCTCGCAGCCTGGGGCTAGCAGTGGCTGGCCCATTGCTGCAGCCCCCTTGGGACTGACAGTGAGTGTCTGGCCCAGGAGGGGAGAGCAAAGATGACTGTAGAGAAAGACAAAGCCAGGGCCCCACTGGTAGAATGGTGAAGGACAGTGGCTTTTGCTTTGCCAGTTGCTACATGTGTGGGGGTCTGACCAGATGTAGTTGTTTTCCTTAGAAAAGTCACTAGCAGCTTAAGGAACCAATCAGACTCCTCTGGATGAAGGAATTGAGGTGCAGAGAAGAGGAGGGGTCTTCAGCTGCCCTTCCCCCAAGGCAGGCCTGGCCACCTCAAAAATGTTTAGGCATTGGTGAGAGGAGGGGGCAGAACTGGATGTCTCTGAAGCTCTTGCCAGCCCAGACAGTCCTGGGGCTCCAAGGGCCACTCACCTCCTCTCCTGTCAGGTAGTAGGCTGAGAGGAGCCCTCCGATATAGCGGATGTTCACCTCAAATAAGGACGCTTCTCCACTCTGCAGGACAGAAACGAGAAGGAACAGGAGGATACTTGTGAGTGAGAAGCCCGCAGGACTCCAAGAGCTACCAGGCCCTTGAGGGAGGCTATCAGCCACCCTCCTCCTGCCCCTGCCCTACAACCTTGCTCTGGGGGTGACCCAGTACACCAGGTCATACTCAGTTTTCCTAGCAAAAGTTGAGAAGGTTTAGCACAGGCCCAGGGCCACTACACATTTACAACATTCCAAATAAACCACAGGCTTTGGCTTCCTTCCCTAGCCTTTGCCTGAGGCCATCATAGCAAAACTATGCCTGGCTGCGCCCCAAGGAGCTCCAGGACCCCCCCCCCCTGCCAGATCTGGTAGGGAGGGGCTGGCTGGAGCTTATCCTGGGGGGAGGCAAATCCTCCTCCAGTTAGGCCACCTCCCCAACCTGGCTGAGCAAGAGAACCGGAAGGCCTTTCCTGGGGTGGTGGACAGCACAGGGTCAGGCTGAGGGGAGGTGCAGGCAGGCGTGGCTGGACTGGCCTGCCATTTCCCAGACCTCTGCTCTGGCCCTGCAGGGCACGTGCACACTCCATCATTTCAGTTCTTTCTAAAACTGGGACCACCAACCAGGGGTGTAGCGGCATCAGGCCAAGGGCTAGGCTCAGGTTAAAAATCCCACCTGGGCCACTTCAGTGGCTAGGGGACTTGAGGCAAGATATTTTACCTTTCCCTGCCCGAAGTCTCTTCATCTGTAGAGCAGGCTGACACCCACTCCCACAGCACACAGGCTGTAGGTAAGACACCTGCCCAGAGCGGGGTGTGGCCTCCACCTGAGGGGGCTCTCCTCGATCACCATTTGTATTACTGATAGAAGCAACCATTCCTTAATAATCCGTAACTTTTCCATCAGCAAAGCACAGGCAAAGCTGATCACCTGCCTGCCTCCCCAGGCTGCATGAGGTCATCCCCATTTCTCAGCAAAGACAGTCACAGCTCAAAAAGGCGACCCTCCTTTGCTTTCTTCCAAGGACTCTCTCTCAGCCCACTGAGTGTCACCAGGTTCCCTGGCCCCCCTGCTGCCCACACTCCACCCAGAGGAGCCAAGGTGTGCATGGAAGGACAAGGTGCCATGGACGACAGAGGAGGGCACCAGAGGATTCTCAACTCCCCCAGGCTCACATAAACCCTTGAGAATCACATGTAGCCTCAGGATAATCCTGGGAATTATGATGATGAGGATGCCCAGACATTTTAGTGTCATTAAATGTTTCTATAACCTTCCATTGTGTTTAATCTGTACAACAAGCCAATTTGCCTGGGCACTGCTGCTGTTGCGGTCCTTGTCATTCCCACGGGACAGTGTGGATCCTGAGTACCAGGGAGGCAGAGTGCTGTTTCCCAGCCCACCCTAGGGCATTCCTCTGTGTGGTGTCCTCTCTGCCCAGCTCTGTGCTGGCAAGTTGGCCCTTCAGAGGCTAAGGCCTCCCTCCTACAGGGCTACAGGAGCTGTCCTCAGCACCCTGTGCTTTAGGACCTGCCACTGGTGGAATAAGTGACACAGAACCCTGCAGCACATCTGGCTGTGACCCTCCTCCCCTCCCACCATCTCCACTTCTCACTCCCCAAATCCACAAATGTGGCCTCTCCCGGCAGTGAGCTGAGGCTGCCAGCACAAGTCACTACATTGGTCTGCGCCAAGAGATCAATGGGAGAGAGCTGCCCCACAGGGCTTTTGGGCCATTCAGACACATAGCTGTCCCCCCTGTGAGGCCCTGGCCTTGGGTGTGACCCCTGTAAGGATGGAAACCAAGAGGATCTCAGCTGGCTGGGGGCCTCTGCCAAGTCGCCGCTCCATACCTATCTCAAGGGAGCAGCACTGGGAGCTCGAGGCCGGAGCGACTCTAGACTGGGCCATGGTTTCCCCTCCTTGTACTGCTGCTGCTGCTTTCAATAGTCAGTCCTGGCTGGGAGTAGTGGGCCTGGAATGAGCTGCAGCGAATCTCATGGGGAAGGAAGGGATGATGGTGGCTGTCTTGGGGGATGTCACCACCTCAAGGCTGTTCTTAAGGGGGGACAGCATGGAGGAACTGCAGTCCTGGATCTCGGAGTGCTCTGCAGTGCAGCCATGGGCAGGGTGATGCCTCTGGGTCACAGATCTCAGGGCAAAGCTGGTCACCGACACCAGAGGGGCTCTGACTCACCACATTCAGATGGAAGCTCTCTTCCACCCAGGCCTTGGCTTCCTGGAACTCCTCTTTCAGCTCCATAAGATAGAGGGTGTCGAGGGAATCAATGATCGTCGCCCCACTGAGGCCACCTGTAGGCACAGGAATTAATCAAAGGTGTAACTCAGAGTCATTCAAATCCCATCAGTCTCACTAGACAACCACAGTTCCCCAAGGCCCCCAAAATGCCTGGGCAGATCCCAAGGTACCATCCAGTGTCACCAGCAAGGTGAGGAGGACTCAGTGTCCTCCCCACAGGCTGAAAGGCAGGAATGAACCAGTCCCCAGGCCTTGGTCCCCTCCTCTATAGGCAGGAGCTGCTTGGGCCTGCTGGGCACCCACTGTCCTCTGTGTAGCAGACTACAGTTCCAACCTATCCACCAGTCCCCCGACTTGTCCATTCCATTCCCCACTTTAATGAGGGAGAAAATAAAGGTGTTTGTAAGCTCCTTCCTAGGGAGGTATTTGCTGCGGCCCTGTGTACTGCAGTGGGGAGGACCCCAACACCTACAGTGAAGACTTAGTTATACAAATTGTGGCTCAGACATAAAGCAGGACGCCCTGAAGCCACCCACACAGGGAAGCAGAGCAGTGTTTATTTACTTGGGGAGATAGTGCTGGGATCCATTAAGAAAGAAAAAGTGGCACATTATAATTTCTTTGTCGTGTGACCGGCACTGAGCCTGGAGAGGTAATTTCTAGTGGTTGTTGGGCAAGGGGCGGTGTGGTGGGGAAACACTGAGAATATAGATACTTTTTTATTTCTTCAGCTCTGGGGTAATTTTGATAGCCAGAAGCCTGTTTCCATTAACCTGGAGGGCATTTGGGAATAAGAAGCCAAACAAAGGCACAAACCAAAAATGTTATGGCCACTGTCATGCTAGGTCAGCCAGTGTACAAAGGAGGAGCCACACACCTGTCCCTTTCACTGGGTATCAGATTCTGGTCCCCAGAGAAAAGGCTGAAGTCATTGTGCGCAATGGTACCTTTCACACTGACTGAGGCACGAGTCATGAGTGGGACCTTGTTGGCACAGACAGAGCCTGGAGCGCAGGGAGGCAGGTGTGCCTGGCACCAGCTCGGTGGCTTCCTGGAAAAGGGGACTACTTCTCGCTAAGGCCTCAACACCAGTGTCACTGCAGTACGCAGCAGCTTCCTTTTCAGCAGAGGACAGTGAGTGGTCCCTCAGTACTCAGCTGGATTGGTTCTAGAATATTCGAGAGTGCCAAGATCTCTAGATGCTCAAACTCCTTTATATAGAATGGTATCGTAGTTGCAAATAACCTATGTGTATCCTCCATGTACTTTATTATTATTACATTTTGGTATCATGTATTGAACTCAGGAACTAGCACCAGCCTCTGAGCTATCTCCTCAGTCCCTCTATGTACTTTAAATCACCTCTAGGTTATTTAGGATACCAATTACAGTGTAATTGCCATCTAAATAGTTGGTGTACTGTATGAGCTATAGAATATCAAGAAAGTCAGTCAGTACAGATATGATTTCTTTTCAAATATTTTTGGTTTGCAGTTGGTTGGATCTACTGATGCATAACAGGGGGTGCAGTAGACCCACTGTAAAGCTAGCCCTAAGAGGAAGAGCTGCCCCCCACCCCTTGCAGAGGCTCAAGATGTTGAGTGTCACAGGCTTAGCCCCCGAGAGTGGAAACTAGAGCTGCTGAGGGTCGCTGGGTACCACCAAGTCTGGGCAGCTCCTATGTTCAGTTAGCATCCTAGCTCTTCAGCTAGGGGGTCCCTAACTGTTCACTTGTGTGGATTTTGTAGACAGAATCCATAGCCAAGCATGGTGTGGCGAAGGGCATAGCTTGGAGAAGAACTGAGGAGAAAGAGCAGGATCCTTACCAGAAGGGGGAGCAGGCCAGGAGAGAGGATGAGGGAGCTGGACATGGGCTAGGTCACATGCCTGGCTTAGGCATTAGGGCTGAGCTTGGAGGAAGCCAGCTCCTCCCACGCTGAAGGACTGGTAGGAAATAATACAAAACCAGACAGTGGTTCCTTTCCTGGTCTGTCCCCAGATCCTGGCCCTATAGGTGTCAGGCTGCACACGGTTCCCAAGAAGGACTTTCCCCTGGCTCAGGCTGGGGTGGAGAAGGCGGAGCAAGCCCAGGCCAAGGGGCACTGGCCTGGGGCCCGTGCCTAGTTCTCCCGCTGGGGCCTTCCTGTTATAACGCAGAGGTACAGAACCTGGGGATTTAAGCGTCCAAAGGGATTTTCCAGGTCCTTCATCTCACTGATTTAGGGCCCAAAGATTAGACTGAGGGAGGACTAGCCCAGCCCCAGCCAAGCGGGAGTGTTCCCTGCACATGTGGCCTCTCAATTCTGCACAAACCATCTTGGATCTGACAGCATGCCCCACCCCAGCCGATCAGTTACAGCTTGAGAAGTCTCAGCTGCGTGTCCTCAAGGCAGGGAGAGGTGGTCCACAGTATCTGATTGCTGAATCCTGCCCTAGGCTTTGTTTTCACCCCACAGGCCCTCTGTCTTCTAGGCCAGGCCAGGACGGCAGCCAGGGCTCCTCGTGACCAGCTCTGCCCCAAGACATCTCTGGGGACACCCAATGCGGCCAGCCGAGAGGCAGCTCACTGAGGTTTGCTGGCAAGGTTTTGCCCCTGCTCTTGGCTCCTGGCTGCTTCTCTTGGTTGTTCTCCAGCCCTGCCCCCTCCTAGCACGTGGCTGGGCTGTGGTCCAGCAAGGCACTTACTGGAAAGCCTGTCATTTTAGGCCAGAGGCTACCCAGTGGCTCGGCTGGGCAGCAAAGAAGGCCCCACCTCAAATCCAGTCATATCTGGAGTCTGGGGCAGCTCTCAGGTTAAAAGATACAATCCTTTAGCAAGCAGGCCTGGGGTGTACACCCAAAACACAGACAGGCCTCAAGGGCAGCTGGGACCCTTCCCTTTGGCTGGGGCTGGGATAGGTTCTGTGTTGGCCTACTGTCCCACTCCAGCTTGGAACCTGCTCACAAAGGACACCTCTGCCTACTTTCTTCAGAGCTGGAAGCTGAGGTACGTTAGAAAGAACACAGGTTCAGGAAGCAGAAGGCTTCAGGTTCAAGCCCCAGCTTGGGCCAGCAATGCATCTGCTTTGGCATGTTTTTTTTTTTTTTTTCCCCTGAATCGGGGATTGAACTCAGGCCCTTGTGCTTGCCAGGGAAGCACTTATTCTGCTGAGCCATCTCCCCAGCCCAGTGCATCTGCTTTGAACAATGATGTTCTTATCTATAAAATGAGGTTTAGACTACTGGGCTATGGCACTGGGGAGCAGGATAAACATATCGTAGAGCTGCCTGACATAAACACATCTGACAAATACACCTGTACCTGCTTAGCACACTGGATAAATCAGGTCACTGTTCTTATTTCTGGAGGCTCCATGACTTAACTCTAAACCATGGTCTGGACAGAGCCTGGGGAAAGGCAATGAAGTGTGGGAGATGCTTCTGACTCTTTGGAGGGAAGAGGACAATCTTACCTGACTGTCCTGACCTTTGGCTACTGAACAAACCCTTCTCCAGACCAGACTCACACAGCAGGCTAGGCACTGGTGTAGGAAGACATAAATTCAAACCCCCCTCCCAAAAAAAGAATTCAAACCCCGACCCCTCCATTACCTACCAGCTGTAGCTAGGACAACTCATTTTAGCTCTCTGGGCCTATTTCCCTTTTGTGCGAATGGGATGACTGTGAACCTCCTTATAAGGCTTCTAGGAAGGTCCAGTGGGCACTGGATGCAAAGGAGTTGGCACAGTATTTACCCCTGACCTGGCCCTGACCCCTTCGTAGGTTTGTCTTCTGTTGCCTCCTAGTGCATGCCACTCTGGGTATGGCTCCAGGAGTCTGCCAAGACCCTCCTAGGACCCAAAAGTGGTGGGTGGCTCTGCTGAGACAGTGTCCCAACACTGTGTCACTGTGGTTTCCTCACAGCCCATATTATATGTCTGCTTGTCTGTTTACTATATGTTGCCACATTCTCCATGGCCTACACCACTGTCCAGCCCCTCACCAGTGCCTGTAAGTGTCGGGGAGTAAAGGCGCTGCCCTGGTGGGAGAGTCTTCCTGGGGGCTGTGGCTCATTCCCATTTTTCAGTGCCTGGATACAGTCTTGGGGCCAAGGATGTTGAAGGGAAATATTTCAGGTTGAACAAACTGAAGACTACTGTGTGGACATCAGTAGTGGTCATGTCCAGGGCAAGGTTAACATTTGTTTTAGTGCCAATCAACAAAGATAGGCCAGGGCTGGCCAGATAACTCAGCAGATTAAAGTTCCTGCTTAGGCAGACACAGGGGCCAGAGGTTCGATCCCCGGGCCTGTCTTGCTGGCCCTTCCCCTGGAGCGCATGGCACTCTATAATCCCAGTGCTTGGGAGGCTGTAAACAGGAGTACCACTACAAGTCCAATCTACGTAGTGAGACTTGTACTAGATACATTAAAAAAAAAAAAAAAAAAGATAGGCCAACCTTCATAGCTATGGCCAGTCTGGTCAGGGTGACCAAGTACACCAAAACCTTTATGAGGGATAAAATCTTCTGCTCCTGAAAGCTGCTCCTCTGGGGCTGCCTAGCCAGGAGCTACCTGCCCTCCAGACTATGGTTCACATCTATTCTACTGACCTTGCCATGTAAAGATGATGAGATTTTGTGTAATGTTGTATTACTAAAGAGAAATGGGTTGAGCTGGGTAACTCTAGGTCTAGCTCATCAACATTTAGAAGGAAAAAAAAAAAAATCACCCAAGGCATAGCCTATTACCACAATGTCCCAAGAGTCACACACTAATGGCTGCGTTTAATTCAATGATACAATCCACAGAGACTTTTCTCAGTCTGTAAAGAAACAGCACAAATGTTTTTCTCAGCTTATGATGAAACCAATGCGTCTGTGTGGCAGACTCGCATTTTCAAAGATGGCGACCCTACCATCTCCTCCATGGCTCCTTATGCGCAGGCCAGCCATAGGACTATGTGGGCCAAGAGAATAAAGTAGAGGCTCAGCCCGTGAGAAACAGGGAGCTTCCTATTCCTGCCTGCGTCAGCCACCATGCCATGAGGGAGACCAAGACAGCTCACCAGGAGACACTGGGGGCTGAGCCGTGGCTGGCAGGCCCATTGGAGGTCTACATCAACTCTGGAGAAAAGCTTCCAGATGATTCTCGTCCCTAGCTGTGGAGTAGGCTTCAGTCTCCAAGCCTCCCCAACTGAAGCCATACACTGGGGTACAAGGGACGAGCTGGGCCACACATGCCCCTCCTGAATTCCTACCCACTGAAAATCTATGTGCATCATCAAAGAACTGTTTTAAGCCATGAGGTTTCAGAGAAATTTGTTATGCAGCAATAGCACCTGGAATGTTCTGCCACATGGGTTCTTAGAAGATTAATTAAAGTGACACCCCTACTGCCCCAAGACATATTATTTAAAGCCACATCATGTTGTATGACAAGGTCTTTTTGCTGCGCAAAATCATTTCAGACACTGGGAGCTCTCCTTTTCTACCTGGTTGGGGGCTTTTTATTTGTTACTGTTCTTTTTTCCTCAGCAGGGGCATTTTCCTAGAATTTTTCTGTATTACTTCCTGCGTCACTTGAAGTTGCACTAAAAGGCCAAGTGTTTCCTAGCAAAGATTTCTTGGAGCCTCTAGAAGGAGATATTTTATAGGAACAATTCCTGGAATCCAACCGAATATTCTTGTTAGAGGGCTGATTAATACAAAATGAGCAGCTCTGATCACATAACTGTCCTATTGAAAAACCCCAATTTCTTCCATTATTCTTTATTTTATATGCAAGTAATACCCTTCCCACAGCAAACCACCAGCAGGAAACCCCCAGGACCCATCAAGGCATCTACTGGCCCAGGTCCTTCTGCCTGGATGCCTCTGGGACAGTGTGAATGTGCCCCGCAAAGGCCACATGCTGGAAACTTAATTCCCAATGCAACAGTGTGGAGGGGCAGTACCTCTGAGAAGGGCAAGGTCCTGAGGGCTCTGGCCTCACATGGGTCCGTACTGGCATCTCAGGAGGGAGCTGTTACTGTACGAGTGGATTTCTGAGAAAAGGGTGACTTGGATGCATGCCTCTCGTGCTCACCTTCTCTGGGCCCTTCTGCCACGGGGTGGCTCGAAAGAAAGCCCTTGCCTCATCAGCCCTCAGTCTTGGCTTTCTAGCCTCTGAAATTGGGAGCCGCAATTTCTGCTTATTGTAAGTTACACAGTTTTAAGCATTCAGTTTTATACAGCTCGCGCAGACGGAGACACGCCCTTCTCGGCTTCAGCGTGATCAGGGCCTTCCTGTCCTTCTGGCCCCCTAGGCCTTCCCAAGCCCCACACACCGGACTGCCCTCTGCGCTGGGGCTCACCCACTCTGCTCTGCGTCGCTTCCTTGCAGCACGGCTCACCCGCTGTTACACCCCTTTGCTTGGGTATCTGGGACTCCCAGGAGCAGGGTTGGGTCTGGCTCTTCTCAGTGGCCCGGTGTCACCCCCAGGGGAGGCAGCTGAGCGAGTGAAGCCCTGACAGCACTTTCCTGGGGCATCTGCGAACACATGGCAAGTCCTCGGCCTTAGAGAAGACACCACCCACAGCAGAAGCCAGCCAGCAGGAAATCGCTATGGAGCGACAGACTGGGCAGTCACGGACATCAGTGCCCTGGTGGAACTAATGGCTTCCTCCACCCTCAGCAGACAGATGTGGTACTTTACTGCCACAGTGGCTGGGGGCTGTTTGGTGTGGCCTACTGTTGCATGAGGGTCACTGCGACTAATGGCTGAACCCGGTTCTTGGAGCTGTCTGCCGATCATACTCCTCACTGAAAAACAGGGCGCACTAGTAAAATATTGATGTTTTAATTTGTTGATTTTCAAGTAAGAGCTACGTGGCTGTCTGACCTGGCAACCTGTGTTTACGAAACCATCTGTGCAACAAAACAAGCTCTCCACTGCTTTCATCTCTAAACACGGGGAGAAGGCAAGGGAAGGGGCAGACACAGCCCCAAAGCTGCAGTGATGCCCCGTCACAGCAGGCAGAACAGGGACCAGAAATCACCTTCCAGATCATGCCAGCGGCCTTGGTAGGGGACAGAGCATGAGTGTGGAACCACACAGACCAGGGTTTGAACCTTAGCTCTGTCCCTTTTTGGCTGTGTGATTTGGGGCAACTGACTTGCATAAGCCTTGCAAAATGGGACAGTGACTGGTGGTGAGAGTGGTGTGCTGGTGAGCTTTGGTGAGCACAGCTCCCAGGTACCACCCAGCATGCAGCAGGTGCTCGACCCACAGGAGTATAAACCTCCAGCACACAGCCGGGCTCAATGCATGAAGCTGTTACTGAGAAGGCCACACACACTGAACTTGGTCAAGCCGGGAGGCCTGGCACAGCAGGAAGGACAGCAATGGCTTCATGCCTAGTGGGGCTGAGCTGGGCTGAGGGGGTGCTGCCACTTAAACCACTCAGCATAAGAAGCACTTCCTACCTCAATGGGGAGAACAGCAGACATCAGAGGGCTCGGGCATGTATCCTCAGACACAAAGCCCAGCTCCCGAGGAGAGTCCTGGAGGCCCTGAACACTCTGGCCTCCGCCTGCCTGCATCAATCTGATATTGTCAGGGGACTCTTCCCTCACTCTCTCTGTTTCCTTGGGAGGGCCAAACTCCTGCACCCCAGTGACCTTGGGCTTGTTTCTGGAGTCTCCACTGGCTCCAGAGTAGGTGGAAGCCTAGGTTCTGTCTTGGACTTGATGCTTGGGCATTTGTGGACATGGCTTGGGCTACAGGTTGATGTGCCTGCAAGGCCAGGCTGGCTCTTTACGCTCCTGCCTTTCACCAGCAGAAGGCCCAGCAAGGATAAGAGACATGTGGAGAGTCTAGATCACCCAAGTCCAGCTGATTAGCAGCCACAAGGAACTCTCCTACTGAATGTCACTCATGGTGGAACCATTTGTTACACAGCAGTATCATGGAAACGGCTGACTGGCACAACACATGGCCAGCCCTACTGTTAGCGTTGCTGTGTGCTCCACACTTCCACGCTGCTTTCATGTAGTCCACTCTCCAGCCTTTAGCCCTTACCTCAAGCTGGCCCTCTGCTCAGAATGACCTCACTTAAGCAAAATGTCCCACATGCAACCCAATGCAGGGTCTACTCTGAGTTCCAGATGAAATGTTGTTTCTTTCTTGAAGGCCTCCCTTGATTAACCCACATAGACCTAATGCTTCCCTCCTCAGAACTTTCTGATCAAAGGCATTTTCCCCCCAACTTCCAGTACAATCATTTGTGGCCTTTTTTCAAGTCCATGCCCAGCAGGCAGAATCCTCAGGACTCAAGGGAGGCCTGCAGGAGCAATGTAGAGTCAAGGCATTGCTGAGGTGTCTCTAGGTGAGGTGGCTCCCTGACACCCAGTGCTCTACTGAGAGGTGATCCCTGCATGGTCTGTGTGCTGGGAGCCAGAGACTCTGAGATGCTCCAAGACCCCAAAAGGCTTGTGTGTATAACGTGGGGTTGGCCTGGATCCCGCCCCCACCCTGCCCTCGTCAGCTTGGCACTGACTGTGCATCTGCTCTGGTGGCCACGTAGCGACAAGCGTCTCTGTGAAATCTTGTGGCAACTTTACTATTGCTCCTCTTTTAGATGAAGCCCGAAGCTTCCAGAATTAAGTCACTTGCTCAGGAGCCATTCACTCACTCATGGTTTTTTTTTGAACCAGGATTGAACTCAGGCCCTTGCGCTTACCAGGGAAGTGCTTATTCTATTGAGCCATCTCCCCGGCCCTCATATGTATTTTTCGGTGCTGGGGCTATATCTGCAACAGAGCACAGTGAAGAGAAAAGCACAGCCTACCCTCTCTAAGCTTGTGGTGGGGGAGACACCACAGAGATAACTAACACAGACAACATCACCTTGGCAGGTGTAAGGCGACAGGGCCACGGTCAGTCCAGGGCTCTGTTCACCTGGTCAGGGGCCTGTAGGATGCACACTGTAAGAGGGTGTAGCCTGGAAGGTGGAAGGCCTAGCAGGTAAAGAAGCCCAAGGTGGAGGTCTTGACATCTTCACAGAGCTAAAAGGTGCCATGGGCAGGGAGAGAGAGGAACAGCAGCAGCTGTAGGCTTAGGGACTGGATGGTGTGTGAAGGATGGTAAGGACAGGGACCCACAGAGGCCCGTGGGTAGCTGGTGAGTGCCCAGTCCTCACACGTATGGGAAGGAGCAGCAGGGCCAGTGTCTTAAGATCCTCTCCAAGGCAGCTGGATGTGCTCCACAGCTGGGGTCAGGAACCAAGAGAATTCAGCTGCTGGGGTCCTTAGCCAGTTGCCTAGCTCAGCCCCGGGGGGAGCCCAGCTGCCTCCCAGGCCCAGGCTGAGTCACAATGTTCTCTTAGGTGTACATTACAGCCACACAGAACTGTGCATTGATCCTGGCAAACTTGGCCTGTGGGCCAGAGCCAAGAGGCGCAGGTGCATGGCTCTGATACTCAGTGAATGGTGACTCCTGGGAAGGCAATCAGAGAGACCCCATTCACCCTGAGAGTCACGCAGAGGTAGCAGAGGTATGGAGCTGAGTGCCTGGTGTCCTTCTCATCACTGGGATGATAGAGTGGTGGGGAAAGGGCAAACAGAAAGCACCAAGCCCTGGAGTTACACAGATGGTTGAATCCACCACCTATGTGCTGCCTCAGTGTCTTCACCTCAGAATAGGAACAATCATGCCTCCACCTTGCAAACCATCCTGAGACCCCCGCTGCAGCAGTTGTTCCTGAGGGCCTCAGCAGTGATGACAGTAAGAGCCACTGGTCTCATGGAGCCGGAGTAGAGGCAGGCTGCATCCTGATGCTCTCCCCATTGGCAGCACCTCTCTTAAGCTTCCCAACAACCTGATTACCATCCCTGTTTTACAGATAAGGAAACTGAGGCGCAGAGAATCAGAGGAATGGGGAGCCAGGACCTGACCAAGTCTACTGCCTTGGAAGGTCTTCATGTCATTGCTGGGCCACGCTGCAACTTCTCAGACCGGGCGTAGCTTAGGGGGCCTGAGGGTTCCCTGGCTGGCTGTCAAGGCTGGCAGCATCCCTTACCTGGGGTGGACTGGCATTGCCCATGGGCAAGGAGCTAGCTGCTCTCCCTTGAGGCCTAGGGACAGCTTGCAGGATTTGCTCAGAGCACACGGACCAGCCCAGCATGGCTCCTGCATGAAGCTTGTCTGGCTCCCTTGGGGCGGGGTGGGGGGACATCCTCTCCATGCCATCTGGG
Source organism: Tympanoctomys barrerae (assembly GCA_002564285.1). Lineage (NCBI taxonomy): Eukaryota > Metazoa > Chordata > Mammalia > Rodentia > Octodontidae > Tympanoctomys > Tympanoctomys barrerae. The sequence continues at coordinate 7,545 of NDGN011319937.1, read as the reverse complement.
CCCCACTGCCAACTTCCCCACCACAGCTGACTCACAAGAGGGTCTGCCTCTCTGCCACAGGGAGTGTGGAAGGCAGAGATCTTGTCTTAGTGATCTCTGGAGTCCTCAAAGGACCCTGGAGAATGCCAACTGTGTGGTGGCTCTGTCACGTGTACTGAATACACCAGAGAAAAAACTGAGGAGCCCAGAGCAAGAGGGTAGAGGCTGGCCCAGGTGGCCCTCCCTACATCAGCCCACCATGGGCCCTTGATTCACTCCCAGCATCCAGAGGAGAGCAGCCCAGCCTCTGCTATAGACCTGGGGCCTCCCTTTCTTGGGTTCATAGGCCTTTCTAGAACCTGCCCCCTTCCCTTAGCTCTAGGCAACAGGCTCATGGAAGGCAACAGAGGTTTCCACTGTAAACTCACCCATGTTGACCACCTAACAAAGGGATATGAGGCATGGGATGGATGATTCCCTACAAGGACTGGTGAGGTAGCTGCATGGGATTCCTGGGGACTGAGAATCAACTCTTCTGCATGACCTCTAGTCTGCCAGCTACTCACACTGAGCCTCAAGCACCCTCTCTTGTGTGACGGGGACAACGTCCATGAATGACCTCATGGGTACCAAAATGATGGCATTTGTTTTTTTCTTTACTGTGCATGGGCTGTAGGGGGTGCCTATAAATTGCTGTTTCTAGATGCAGTGCTGATAGTGGGCAAAACACTGGCTTCTAATCAAGTACCACTGGAGGCTGAGATCTAGGGTTTATAAGCCGTGTGATCACAACCAAGTGACTTAACCTCTCTGAGCCAGTAGTGAGCTGGTATTTACCAAAAGGGACCAATGATACACACCTTGGAGGTGAAGAGTGCTGGACTCCCAGCACTCTGTCTGGCAGAGAAAGGAACAGGAAGGAAGCACTTAAGATAGCGCTTGACGGTAAGGGTCTTCCTGCCGTCCATGAGCATATGAGTCCAGCCTCGTCCCCACTGGCCTAAGCATACTTCCTGGCGCAAGTGGCATGTGTTAGAGCTCTAGGCCACAGCAACTCACAAACACAGCAAATGTGCCGTGCACGGCCCAGGAGACAGCTCTCCCCACTTCAGAGAAAACACACAGTTGGACTGGATAAAGATCGGCCCGGAAGCTTCGGGGCTCCCCCAGCCAGTCTGGTTCTGGGACCCAAGAAGCAGCAACTCAACCACAAAGGCCGAGTACTTGTCATTCTCAGTGAAGGTTTTCAAGGGTGCCGGGGAGACTAAAAAGACCTGATTTTGGCGGCTCCATTCTTAGAAATATATGGTAATCCATTTTTGTCAATCTACAAAGGCGCAGCTCAAGTCATTAAAAAGCCATCGGACTTTATCACACATGGAAAAGGCCGGTCTACGCCTCTCAGATCATTTCCAAGGGAACTTTCAAAAACTGACAGGCAGGCAGGGAGGGGATTATGACAGCTGATAATCTGAGAAATTTCAGGTTCTGTTTCTCAAGCAGTGAAGGATTTACTTGAGAAAAATCACCACCTAGGCTTTGGCCTCGGCGGTGGGGACAGGGATGAGGATTCCAGGATGTCGCTGCCTGACCTCTGCCTTGGGCAGAGCAGCTGCTTTCTTAAAAAGACTGAATAACGGCAGTGTGCTGAGCCAGAGGCGGGCGCTTACGCAGGGTAGGGTGGACTCTGGCTGGTGGCACTCTGCCCTCTCCAGCTGGGTGAGCTCAGCAGTTTCCTGTATCTCTCAGGGCCTCAGCTTCCTCAGCTGTAGAGGGTGACGCCCACTCCTAGGCTGGGAGGAAAAAAGAGCTCACTCCCTTAAAGCCTGTATTGCAGGCCTGCAATACAGTGAGCTCTCAATAAATGCTGCCTAGGCAGTTATGTCTGCGGGAGGAAGCCTTTGAGATGACCTAGGATTTGGGCCAGGAAGGAAGAGCAAGAGTCTGCAGGGGAGAAGGGTGGAGGGTAGACATTCCCGGCAGAGGGCACAGCATGAGTAAAGACCTCAAGGTGACAAGTTGGTCAGGGAGGAACACAGGGTGTCTGGGGAGGGGGACGATGGAAGCGACTCTGCCAACTAAGCTGGAGCCTGGGGAGGATGTGGGTACAGGCTGATGGGCAGACACTGTGGGGGGACTCTGGGGAGCACAAAGCAGTGTCCAGAGCCAGGCTGGGAACTACTGCGCAGATTAGACACAGATGGAGAGGAGGCGGCCGAGAGGCCTGGGACAGGCATGGGATCCAGGCTGCTTGTGGGGTCCAGGCTGATCCAGAGCTGTGCTGTGCTTCTTCCAGGTCTAGGAAGAACTGACAGTGCACCTGGGGAACACCTGCTCCCATGCCTCAGTGCTCAAACAATCAAGCTGCCCTTCCTGGGGGCAGAGCTCAGTGGAAGCCTGATGCCCTGGCAGGAGCTGCCCTGCCAGCCCCCTGCAGTGTGGAGGGACCTCTGGCCCAGTTCTGGCCAAGGGAACATGAGCGAGTTACATAGGCCACTTTGAGGCCTGGTCTGTAGAGACCATTGGTAGGATCTTCCAGGGCCACAGTGACCTTGGGATGATTTGGAGATGATTTGGAGTGCCCTCTCCACCCTGGGCTTCCTGAGTGACTGTGAGCAGCCACTTCCACAGCTTGCCTTTCTGTGAAAGAAAGAAATGTCTGTAGCCTCCACGTGCTGCGATCTCTGGGTTTATCTGTTACAGCAGCTGGTGTTCTCCTCAAGTGCACCTGCTAAGCAGAATGACCTCTGACACCTCCTGTACCTCTGAGCTTCCCTGGTGCAGATTCTGTGATAGCTCGGAAGATAGCAGGTGACAGATGCTTTTTGAGCTGGGAAGCACTCAAAGCCATCCATCACTGGGGTCACTGCCTCTGGTCTCTGACAGCCTGAGGCTGCAAAAGGGGAGGGAGCTTTGTACACTCCTTGCCAGGCTGGGGACTGCAGCTAAGGGCTGGGGTGGCTCCATGTGAGGGGTCTGGGGCCACCAGCAGGTCCTGACCCAGAGGGAGACTTGGCACCCATGCTTCCCAGATGGCTGAACCCAAGAGAGGAGGTGGGGCTGGGTCTCCATCAAGGAGGCTTCCTGGGAAGGAGTTAGCCCAGCCTCCCTCTGATAACTTGTTCCAGCCTCTCACGACTCATTACCGGGAAATTGCATTCCCTGCCAGGAAGATGCATGCCTGATTTTTCAGACATGTCAGGTAGACTCTGTTATCAAAACCTTGTCATGTCTCTGCACAGCCTCCGCGCTGCAGCGCTGGTGTCCTCTGCCAGGCTCTGTGCTCTGAGCACGTTGCCTTTGGAGATCTGAGGGCCTGGAGTGGCTGAGCTTTTCTGGTAAAGCCCCAGGCTCAGGAGGGAAGCCTGCATGGGTGGCAAGGCTCGGCGCAGTCCTCACTCCTTGGCCTCCCACATTCCCAGACCAGGCAGATGCAAGACGCTATTGGAAGGTGGGAGCGGCACATGGAAAGATACCTCTGGTGGTCACGCCAGTGCTCCTGCTCAGGGTGTTCCTCCTGCCTCCCACTGTCCCTATCCCTGGAACCTAGAGTTAGGGGCGAGGCCAACTCAGCCTGCACCTGCAGCTCACTGTCCTGTTCTCTGGTGGGCGGGTCCCGATGCTGACCTCCCCTGTGCCTCTGCCCCTCCCTGCTCTCCCACACACCAGCGGGAGCTGATGGCATGTAACGAACTCTCAGATCACCCACCAGAGAGAAAAGCACCATAGCCTGGTCCACAGCAAGGACACGCAACACCCACTTCAAGTCCTTCCACACACAGTAATCATCCTGTTGGCCCCATACACCTACCTGAAGGCAACCATTGTGCCCCACATCACCCAGCTAGTCTACTGGGTGGTAACTTAAACTGGTTCTAGCAGCTTCCATAACCATGGTCATTTGTCTTACACATTCTATATGAAACTAGAAATTTTCTTTTTTTAAAAAAAATGCATTTGGTACAGGGTCTCACTATGCAGCTTGATTTGTAGTGATCCTCCTATTCTCAGCCTCCCCAGCACTGGGATTACAGGCATGTACCACTATGCCTGGCCTCAGTGGCTGGCTCAGAGTGCCCAGGGGGAGGGCTGGTGTGGCATGTGGGGTCAGAGATCAAACCTCAGTCCCTGTACTTGCTTAAGCAGGCACTTGGTCCACTGAGCTATTTTGCCAGCCTTGGAAATTTTATTCTTAATCCTCTTTAAGAGGGGTTAAGCAATTTGTCTGCGGCTGCACAGTACACAAAACGAGGCCGTGGCCTCAATGCCTACAGTGTTGGTACTTTCTCCGTATACCAGTTACTTTATAGATAAGAAGGATCCCCCTTGGGAAAGGAAGGAAACAGGCATCAAGAGCCTACCTAGGGAAAAAGCAAGATATATGCCAGTCCCCATGCCATTAAAAACTATGTGTACACAGACAGAATGGGTGGGATCTGGGCGGCAGTGGGGGTGCGTCTCGGCGTACACTGGGCTTGGTGTCTTCTGTTGGCTTGTGGCCGCCCTAGGCTGGATTCTGTCCGGTGAGGATGGCTAAGGGTTAAGGCGAAAGACCCAGGTGTGCACGGGTGCTTGGCTCTGCCTTCCCTTGGCCTGCAGGCAGAGGTCCTGCCTCCCTTCCCCCAGACGCAGGTGCCACCTGGCCAGGTCACCTCTCCCACCCAGCACATTCCACACACATTTGTTTTAGGCAGAGATCCAAGCAAGCCAGAGACTCTTGCTCTGAGCACTAGGAGCTTGCAGGGCAAGCAAAGCCCGGGGCAGCAGCAATAGCCCAAGCAGTGTTAAGAGGCACCGTGTCTGTAGCCTCTGCGCTAGAGGCCACAGCCAAGAGCTGGTCTACAATCACCCTCTAAAAGGCCTTTGGGACCCAGCCCCTGCCAAGACAGGAAGAGCATTTCCTCTCCTTTAATTTTATGCCACAGTCATACTAGATTCAGTGAGCCACACCACTGCACATAGGCTGTACATTCTGCCTGGGGTTGGGGGCTCCTTCCACTACCTTCTTATTCCTGAGCTGGAGGTGCAGGGGGCACATCTGCTGTTCCTCATTGCTGGGCTCTGTCTCCCTGCTTTGAGATGGTTCAGTCTCTTCAAAAGTCACACACTGTAAACTTTCATTAAAACAAACACGTTAGGAGAACACTTAATAATTCTGCCTGGAAGGCAAAGTTGTAGGAAACAGGGGCTGAAGTGGGGAGAAGGGACTGAAAAGTGAGGTGGGATGCCCAAAGGCAGCCTGCACACTTCACCTGGGGAGGCTGCAGGATGGGCTCATGTCCCTGGCAGTCTGGTTTTCCAGTACCCTATAGTCACACTGTGCTGTCCCACCCCTGTGCTCTTGCCTTTGTGCTGCCCTCTACCCACAATGCCCTCTGCTTTCTGCTGGCAGCTCCAGCTCACTCTTCCCAGCCTAACTCAATGTCACCTACTCTGTGAAGATCCCAGAGGTGGATGCCTGGTTCCTTCCCTTGTATTCGCACAGCGCCTGACCATTATGATGCGTGGCACCTTCCCTCCGAGAGAACTGTGTGGAGCAAGGACATGGCCAACTCACCTCTACATCTCTAGCATCCAGAGCTGGCCTAGAAATGCCTCCTGAATGAATGAGCCTCCTTCCACGGAGGTCCCGAGACACCTGTTTTCCCGCCTCCTGCTGGGCCTTTCCTCCTGGGTCATAAGCAGCATAAACAGTGCCCTTGGTCCTTGCACCACCTTGGCATTGACCCGAGTTGGGCTTTAATGATGCTGTGACAAAAGGCAGCTCCCACATTCATTTTCCTTGGCTAATTACGTTTCCCAATTGCAAGGCTTATCTTTGCTCTGGTGTTAAAGACATAATCAGTTTCCAGAATGGATTCAAAAGAGGTGAGAAGCAAAAAAATAATTAAGCCAACTTCTGATTGAATCAAATAATTAAGCAGATTAAATCGGTTGCCTGTGATCAACAGCCCCAGCCCAGGTGTGGGGAGTGCGCTGCTCTCTTGGAGAGATCATTTCTGATTGTTTTAGAGATGGGCAGCATTTCTTCTGAGTTGTAAGTAAAGGAGTCACTGTTTCAACTGAATGCAAAGAAGAGTGGCAGGACCCGAGGCCCTTGTTTAGGCAAAGTATTCTGGATTACACTGAAAAAAAAAATCGGGGCGGATGGGGAAAGGAATCTCTGTTTTGGGGCCATGCGTAGCCATATCCGCAACCCCAAGGTAGAGAGGCTGCAGCAAGTCCCATTGCCTTATGCTGTTCTGTAACCATGCCCTTTGCCACTGTGTAGGATGCCTCTTCCTGTCCACTTATTCTGAGCTCAGTCCCAGGGCTAACTAGGCAATGACAGCAGATGTGACAGAAGCAGAGGATTTGACAAGCACCTGGATGTGGCCACTTCCTTTCTTGGTTCTTTTGCCTCTCTGTGTGGAGCAGAGCTGCGTCCCTCTCCTTGTCCCATCAAGGGTCTCCTAGGTCAGCTGCACAAGCCCTAAAGGAGACCCTAGTGAAGACACATGGGGTTCATTAACAGACAGCTTGGGCTGGCTGGGCCCTAGTACTCCAAGCTCCTTAGACACAACTGCTGCATGCCAGTGAGCTCTGTGTCACCAGCACCAGTGTGAGGACAGGTGACTGATGCAGTGTCCCACAGCCCAGGCTGGCTTTCTCCAGGTGTCAGGCATGCTGCTGTCCGAACGGTACATCTTTACATAGCACTTGTCCGATCCGCACACAGGCTCCCGGGCAGATGTCAGGGTGAGGATCGTTCGTCTCATTTCACAGATGATGATGGTGAAGCTCAGAGAGGCAAGCACTCAGGAAAGCTGGAGATGGGAAGGGGAGCTGGTAGAGTCCTCCAGCTTCTATCCCACCAGGAAATCAATAGTAGGAGCAGTTCAAAATCATTTCACAAGGACAAAGCAACTGGGGGACAGAAGGCAACAGTAACCAGTTCTGGCAGTTGCACAGGACAGCACTGGTGGCCCAGACTTAACAAAGCCAAGAGGGTAGAATCCTAAGCCATGAGGATGGAGCCATACAATACTCAGGCCACAGTGGAAGAGCCTTACCCAAAGGCTCCAGGTCCAGCGGCAACACCAGGTATCCCTGGAGGTAGAAGAAGAGAGGTAGGTGCTTACAAGTCAGCTCTAAGGGTAGTCAGATCACATGCTTCTCTGCTACCTCTCTAGACAGAATATCCTCTCCTGTCCCAGTAGAAAGAGGAAAGTAGCCTCAGGAGGGGACAAGAGAGAGCACTCTGGATTGGGGACACCAGGAGCACTCAAGGCACCACTCTGAAAGCAGACAGCCCCACCCCGTCCCAAACCCTTTTGCAGGCCTAACTCTCAGAAGGTGGCGGGCAGCGGGCACTCTCCAGAAGGGAGAATGGCAACATGTCCTACAGGGAGCCAGCCTAGCCCTAGAGGGCAAACACCTCAAGAGTCCCCTGTTGTGTACCCTCCTATGAGCATTCACTTCCCCCTCTAGTGTCCCAACTCTCTTCTTTTTTGGGGTGTTTTTTTTTTTTTTTTTTTTTTTGGCAGAACCAGGGATTGAACTCAGATCCTTGTGCTTGCCAGGGAA